>CM039486.1:12004791-12168848 GCA_022433065.1 Begonia loranthoides | reverse complement strand
ATTGATCTTCTTCCATAACTTGATCGACCACAAAACCAACATTTTTCAATTTGTAATGACCATGAATGACTGCTAAAATCTTATGATCGATCGCTAAACTCACTTCAATATTACTATCGGTCGTTCTCCGATCATCTGCAAAAGATCCCTATTTCGACTCTATAAGGAAGGCGAATGACTGCAATGCCTTATGATCGACCACCATCCATCAGAAAGCCCTTATTCCTTCACACTACACCATCAGTGGTCAATTGATCTTTCACAGGATCGACCACTCCTTCTAATTTAACAAAAACACTAAGAATCCACATTCTATTAGAACCATAAATCACCAATCACTAAACTAATACTATTATCATCCAAAATAACTCTAATTATCCTCAAACATTACTCTTATTACTATCATTATCCTAGGCATAATATGACATAAAAACTTGGGGTATTACATTCTTTATCCAATCAAAACCATATAGTTTTGTATCAAGCTTGGTTAGGAAGGAATACTGTTGAGATATGGAGTCGGTCATTACAAAAGTACTTTCCTTTTTTAACATGAGCATGGTAGACTTCATCCTACTTTCCTTCATTGATTCACAATCTTTGACTATTTGCTCTGGTTGAAGTGGATCTAGCTTGATCATCTTTCCATTGGATTTGAATAGATAATAATTAGTAAGACCATCATTTATAGTCTTTCTATCATATTGCCATGGTCGTCCGACAAGTAAATGACTACTACTCATTGGAACCACATCACACAGCACTTTATACATAAAACTTCCAATATAGAACTCAATTGATGCTTGCTTACTAACCTTGATGTTTTCTCAGTCATTTAACCAACTTAGTTTGTAAGGAGTCGAATGCACGATTGTTTCCATTCCCAATTTGCTTACCAAGTCTGTAAAAACCACATTAGCACAACTTCCTCCATCAATAATTAGAGAGCAACCTTGTCTTGACTTTGCATTAGCTATGGAAGATGTTTTCTCATTGACAATCATCAATGCTTGCTTTCGTAGTAAGTGTTCTTTGACTGACCAGAAGAAGAGGACCCTCTTGAACATGAAAGGTCTCAACTTGTGCTTTTTCTTCATTGTTTCTTGTCCGTCACTTTCATCTTCACTTTCTATTTCATTGGTACCTTCCCACAAGGCCACTACTTTCCTATTTGGGCATTGATAAGCATAATGCCCTATACCAAGGCACTTGAAAGATTTGATTTCTCTTGACTTTTGAATTGGTGTTGTGTCACTTGCTTGAGGGGTAGCACTCTTCATTTTTATTCCCTTGTCTTCGAGTTTGGATGGTGGCTTGGGAAAGCTTGTATTCCTTTGTATAAATCGGCTAACAATGTAACGACCCAGTTTTTCTGACATTTGAAAACGTGTAAAATTTAAAAATTTTCTTTTATAAATGCACTGGAAAACTTTTTGTTATTAAAATCATTTAAAGACAGTAAATAAAATCCTTTTCTTAAAAGCATTTACAATTTAAAATACTTTACAAATATCTTTACAAAACATCTTCCTTTAAATCTTTTAGCCTAGCCAGCCACAAGATTTGTGCGTGTAAATTCTTCATCAACTTCTTCTTAACATGTTCATCATCCTGATCTCGAATGTATACCTACATTACAAGACTTAAACTATGAGTCTAACGCTAAGTAAGGGATATTATATAAAATCTAAAATGCACATGTCATGCAGCTTTTAAAATCCATTTTCATTTTCTGTTTCTATTTCTATTTCAGTTTCATTTTTGTCTTCACTTTACATTTTCTTTTACCGTTTTCTTGATCTTAACTTTACTTTATCTTGACAAGCGTTGGAGATGTCTAAAATTGACGAAGAAGAGCAGCACACTTAGCCTCACATCTTGAAACAACTCATTACTTTTATCTTGACTTGACAGTGTTACAGATGTCTAAACTTGATGAGGATGAGCGGCCAACCCAACCTCACATCTCGTCACACCATTCACGCTTTCGTTTCATTTATTATCCGTTTCCAGAATACACCAAAAAAAACCTTGGGCTTATCCTACTATTACAAATACCTGGAAAGAACCTCGGGCTTATCTTACCATTTCAAATCCCTCAGAAAAAACCTTGGACTTATTTTGCCATTTCAGTATCTTTTCTATTTACATTTATTCTATTTAATTCATTTATTATCTATATTACATTCAATGATAAAATGGATATTCCTACAGCCCAAATGAAGGTTGTCCGCTTCGGGTGATCAGCCCTCGAGAACACCATACACTTAGTATGTATGAACATCCATTATACCATTTTCTAAAACCATGCATATAAACTATTTTTGTATTCTTTTGAAGACCATGATGCGTGTAATGTGCGTGAATGCATACAGTTCAATATCCTCTATGTAGGCCTCAAAACATGTTTAATCTCATTATCATTATCTTTAACTCAAAACTATAAAACATATCATTAAAAGAACCAATATACAATAAACACGCAGCAAGCATCAATACAATCCTCTGAACATGATCACAACCTAACTTAATAATCTATTAAAGTAGTAAATAGTCAACATACAATTCCTAATTCTTGGGATGTAGGCCTATTGGAAAAACACATACATATCACTTACCTCGCGTCTGTAGAGAGCATAACACTTCAAGATGGCCTTCACAATACCTTCCAAACAAATAACATTTATCATCAATAATCACTGCCCATTAATATCATCTATACTGTTATTCCTTATTCATTACGTAATAGAATTTCATAGTCAAATCCCATTAACATTCTTTATATTTAGTAAAGCAGTAAACAATAGGGGCCGTAACCAAACTACAGATTTACAATCCATTCCCAAATTCTCAAACCAATAACTCAACAACATTTATTCATTGATTTCATTCCCTTACAACTATCCTTAACAATACATATATCCAATAACAGAGCACAAATTCCATCAAAGCAGTGTATGAAATAAACTCAAGAACTAAACTACGCTAACAATACACAACAAGCTTTTATCTTCTACATATTACCCCCATAAAATCCATAAAATAAGTGAAGGAAAAGCTTACTAGAAGAACAGCCGAGAACGAAGTGTAGAGAACAGTTCCTCCTCTTGAAGCCCACACTAAGTCCCTTCCTCCCACTTTCAGAAGCACCAAGTAAAGAACTCGAGAGCTTCCTCTCCTTCTTCTTGGTCTTCCTCTAGAGCACATAGCTCTCGTTCTCACATAACCCACAAAACACACTCGGCTCCCTCTTCCTCTCCTAGAAGCTCCCTACTATTTCCTCCATAGAGATACTCTCACGAGCTCTCCCTATCTCTTTTCTGCCTCATTTCATTTTCACAGAGGCTTCCCATATACGCCTCATATAATCCCCAAACATCTAACCAACCACTCTTAAGGATTGCCATCTGTAAAATAGGAGATCGTGGAGGATTCACCGAAGCAAAATTCTTGGGATTCCAATCTACCAAAAAACATGAGGGATCAGTCAATACTATCACCAACTTCTAATTCCAGCTCGACATTCGATGTCGACCACTCCAAAGCTGGGCTGGACTGGCGCTAGATAAACCTCCATTTTGTCAGCTTCTTCACCACTGCCATCCTTTCGAAAATGTCACTGCCTTCATCGCCGACCCTTGCCATGACAACGGAAAATGAAGAACCAATCGACATAACACAATTCTACCGCAATACTTATCTCAGTTTCGCCCTACGACCATCGCAACCCGCAGGAGCTCCAATCCAATAGTCTTGGGTGCCGTGGAGACCAGCACTCTCACTTCGTTCAATGGACTCGAATGCTTCGAGCAATCCCTGCGGTTCAGCGGCCAGGCAATGACGTTTCCCACGCATGCGGAAGCCCTATGACACCAAATCGTACGTCGTAGCCTTCACCGTGGAGAAGGTCAAATCGCGGGGACTCATTCTCCCCCTATCTCCTGAGTCGCTCTCTCTTCCTAAAAATGTCCGTAGGCCATTTTAACTTCTTCCCCCTCTTTTCTTTTCAAGCCCAACCATCCGGTTCAAGGAGAAACCAATTCAATAGGAGGAAACCAATTTAACCGTCAACTCTCTCCTTTTATTTTATTTTAAATCTTATCGTTTCTTCTATTTAAATTTCCCTTCATCTAATTAATATATATATATATCAAATACACATATCGTATATTAAACAAACCACTTCTAATTCTCAGCTTATTTCGAATATCAATTAACAATTATTACGGATTCAATTTAAATTCTTTGATCTCATTTCCTAATTTAATTTTCCATAATTATAAAATAAGATATCCGTAATTCTAAGCTTACCGCAACCTAGAGATTCTAGGTATTACATCCTTCCCTTCTTATTAAAACTTCATCCTCAAAATTTAGACTAGAGTAATCACTCCCCCGTTCCAACAGTCCAAAACAACCATTGACCTTCATATCATAACGGTACTCAATACAACTTAAAGGTCAAGCTTACATAATACTTTTAATCCTCTTAACTTCTGAGAACCCAACATTCTACATTCATAGCTACAATTTCTATCCTCATAAAACAACTTGAGGTCTGCACAAAAACCAACAAATCAAACCTTTAAATAGATCCCAAACTATATTCATTGAACGACTTTCAAAACTCCAAACCTTAAGGCAAAAATCAATCAACAACAATTTCGAAAGTAACGGGGCAGTGATCAATTGCACATATCAACAAATTTTATCTATTGATAGAAGTCCTAACTCGAAACCCAACAATCAGCCTAAACAGTTTCCATAGTCTAACTTTAAATTTAGTTTCTTTTATCCTATTTTCGAGACCTCTCATAACTCATGTAAAACTTTCCCTTGACCGTCCAACTTTCGATGTCTAAACAATCACCAAATCCAACATCCTATTTCCTTTTTAAATTCCATACCATTTCTTTAACCTATTGGCTTATAACACAGATCCTTCTGTCTAACCTTTTTCACTAAAAGTATATCCTCATAGTAGAACCCTTATTGTAACTAAAAGTA
Organism: Begonia loranthoides; assembly: GCA_022433065.1. Lineage (NCBI taxonomy): Eukaryota > Viridiplantae > Streptophyta > Magnoliopsida > Cucurbitales > Begoniaceae > Begonia > Begonia loranthoides. The sequence goes on along the minus strand of CM039486.1, from coordinate 12,163,841 downwards.
TAACTGAACTGAGTATCCCAACATCCTTATGATGTAGGGGCTATCACTCTTCCAAATAATTACAAGTCCTTACTTTGTTTCATAACTGAACCTAACGGTCCAAGGCTTCCGTTAGCCCACTAATCATTTCATCTAATCCTTCGCGATATAGACAGATAACCTATTCGTCCACTTGACCAAATTTTTAAGCAAAATTACTTTCTTCAAATTCGTTTCTCCAATTTTGTTGAAAATTTGGGCAGAGTTTCCCATGTTTCTTTTACTCCCCCAAAAGCTACATTCATACATCCTGCATTAAAATCTAAGTAGTTCCATTATCTATCTTTTATCACATACATCTTCCAACTAATCCAAAAGAAACAAAGTATTACATCCAAACGCAATTAAAATAGATCGTACATCCATTATTTTCATCTTTATACAATTACATCCAAGAAGAAATTTACAGAAGTAGCATTAATTTTACATCTTTAATGTTTTTACACATTTCTACACACCAAAATATCAATCTTAAGCACCAAAACATTGATTTTGCATACGATGTAACAAAATATATACATTAAACACGTGCATTCTTCACGATAGAAATACCATTGGTGCAACCATTTTCTGATCCTTAAGTAGAATTGGACAATCTTTGGCAAAATGACCACTCTCATTACATTTAAAACATTGCTTCGAACCAGCCGACACAATCTGAAATGATTTCTTTTACACCTCTGACACTATTTAACCCTTGAAGATGCAACATTTTCTCGTTGAAACAAAATTTCTCCATGAGCATGATTCTCATTTCCTCGTAACTCGCCTCAACAAAAGGTCTTTTTGATCCCTTTATTTCTAGCAAACTTTCTATCAACTATTGGGATTGAAATTCCTTCACACATTTCTATTATTCTCCCTGGACCTCATGATTTGAATCTCGACTTATTCAATGTTCAGAGCCTTTGCTGCAACTTTGGAGTAGGGCACATCTTCAGTTCTTGATACCATGACACCTCTTTAAATTTCTCACTTAAGTCTTTGCACAAATTGGTGTACTTTGTGCTCATTATTGCTCACAAGATGCAGGGCAAATCGTGATAACGCTTCAAACTTGTGAATGTATTATGTAACTGTCCCTTCTTTACGAAGCTCAGTAAACTCTACCAATTTTCTAGTCCTAAAAGTGCAGTTGAAATATTTGTCAAAAAAGATTTCCTTAAACTTTCCACACTCCATGCTCTTCACATCATGTACCACTTTCATGGTGTCCCACCAAAATCGAGCATCTTTTGTCAACATGAAAACAACACATGTGACCTTCTCTTGTTCTTCAACCTTGGAATACTCGAACATGTTCTCCATCATTCGAATCCACTCTTCCTCACTTGCCGGATCAAAGATATTTCCTTCAAAGTATGGCGACTTTAGTCATCTAAACCTTTCACATCCTAAATCTTTGGGAACCGCTCTAACGACCGGATTTTTCTTATAATTGAAAACATGTAAAATTTAAAACTTTTGAAAACATCTTTCTTTTATAGAACAATGGAAGACTTTTCTTTCATAAAACCCGATAATTAAAATCTTTTTCTTAAAACATTTTGTAAAACACAGCGGAAGACTTAGAATAAAACAAAAGATTTAAGAAATATAATTCTTTTTCTTTTACATTTATAAATCACTTTACAAAACATTTCACAACCCATTTTTCTTTCTTAAATCCTTTAGCTTAGCCAGCCATAAGATTCGCGTGTGCAAATCCTTTATCAACTACTCTTTAACCTATTTTCGTACGTGTATCTACATTATAAGACATAAACTATGAGCCTAACGCTTAGTAAGTGATATAAAATAAAAGCTACAATGCACATGCTATGCCACTTTAAAATCCGTATCTGTATCCATTTTCTTAATCTTTACTTTACTGTTCTTTTCTTTTGTTTATGTGCTGAGTATTATTTACCGGTACACAAAAATCGATTAATTACCTTTCTTTTGTTTATGTGTTAGGCATTACTTTCCGGTCCACAAAAATCGTTTAATTACGTTTTATTTTGTTTCTATGTCGGGCATTACTTATCGGTCTACAAAAACTGTTTAATTATGTTTCTTTTGTTTTTTTGACAGGCATTACTTACCGGTTCATAAAAACTGTTTAATTACATTTCTTTTGTTTTTGTAATGGGCATTACTTATTGGTCCACAAAACCATTATCTTTACACGTTTTGGTTTCTGAGAATTTCTTATTGGTCCAACCACTTTACTTGATTTTACCTGATCATTACATTACATTTATTCGTATTTCATTATGTTTTCCATTTCATTTTAAAACCATGCATGAAAAACCATTTTCGTATCGTTTTGAAAACCATAATCCATGATGCTTGTGAATGCATATAGTTCAATCTCCTCTATATAGGCCTCAAAACATGTTTAATCTCATTATCATTATTCTTAACTTAAAACTGATAAACACATGATTAAAAGAATCAAATTCTAGTAAACACACAGCAAGAATCAATACAATCCTCAGGACATGATCACAACTTAACTTAATAATCTATGAAAATAGTAAAAAGTCAACATACAATTCCTAATTCTTGCGATATAAAGCCCGAAGACCAAAACTCACACAATATCAACTTACTTAGCGACCGACTCATAATTTGACTCATAATTTAATACCATGCACACCCATTATAACTTTATTCCATACTTTCCTTCAACTTCACACTTCCATTAAGCAGTAACCACTTAATGTAATATCCCAAAATTTGATTGGGATTAAAAATAATGGTAGTTATGAATTTTGGAGATTTTGGGCGACTTTCTCCTGGGAAGTTATATCTCGATTTCTCATAATGGAATTAAGTAAAAATAATTTAAAAATTGGAATTGGGTTGAATATAATTTAATTAAATGAAGAATTTAATTATATGAAGGTGAAGATTTGTTAAAAATAAAAGAAAGGGGATTAGTTGGAATTAAAGATTTAAAAGAAAAATTGAATGGAATTGTGAGAGGTGAACTAGTTTGGTTCACGTTCGTTTAGTCTACTGGTTGGTTTGGCCGAGTCAAGAAATTAAGAGGGGAAAAGAAAAACAAACCATAGGCCATTGTATGTTGAACGAAAAGAAGGGGGATTTAAGAAAGATGAAGAACCCAAGAGAGGACCGAGAGCGAAAGAGCGAGAGACCAAAAGCAGGAGAGCGAGAGACAATGAGAGGGAGATGGCGGTGAAGGCTTGGGTCCAGGTGAGTGCGGGCTGCTAGTCTTCACGGCTTGTGGAACTGTGGGTGTGCGGGGCTAGGGTTCGTTCGGACCGAACACAATCGCGAATGGGAGCTCCCGCGATGCTGAGAATTTTTGATCCTTGGTAAGTCATGGTTGATTTTTTCGCTGTTGGTTGCTGATGCGTTTGGATTGCTTGGATTGGCAACTGTGAATGGTAGGGGTGAATTGATAAAATTGGGTTGGGCTGTGGTCAATTGCTCTGCTCCCTATGTGTGACCGATTCTGTTGTGAACCTAGTTCATGAATTGTGTTCTGACCAGCTCAATGTTTCAAGATTCTCCTTTACAAGTGGCCGATCTACATTCAACCACCTTGTTCGATTTGGGTGATTTTCTCATCTACCTTACATCCCTGAGAAGTCTTCTCTGCCTATATAGGTGTGGTAGTGGATGTGTATGCAAGAGGAGAAGCACTTTGGGTGTTTGGAATTGTTTTGAAATGGAGAAAAAAATGACATAACTCCTCTTTGTAAAATGTTGAAGGCCGAGAGAGAGAAGGCCTACTTCGGGTGTTCTTCAGGTTGGGTGTTCTTGAAGGGAAACTAGGTAGAGAACGGAGTGTGATGAAAGGCTTCGGTTGTCTACTTTCTTGGACTCGGCAAGTATTCTATGTTTTTCTTTATGGATTGTATGAGAATATGAACTAGGAAATAATAGAGTCATGGACGTTACTGCTGTTTGGTTAGCCTCTACTGGTTGGAATGCTTTGTTTGGGTTGGACATACTGTTGTGATTAATGAATATATGTCCTATTATTTTGGAATTATGCTGCTAAATTTGTTTCTTTGGGATTGAAATTGTTACCTTCGTTTATTATATGTTAGGTTAAGGGTTGTTATGATGCTCTTTGTTGATTTACAGTTTTAGTATATGTTCAATTTCTGCTTCTTGGATATTGTGAGGATTTCTATTGCTGATGGGGAACTATTGGTTGTTTTGTTGATGATTGTTGTTGAACTACAGTGGAATAGTGGATATTTGTTTGGATAATAGATAGTGAAGGAAAGTAAAAAAGCAACAATGGAAATTAAGGATATTAAAATTGTTCTCTAGTCATTTGCTATTGTATGAATGCTTGATGTTGATGGATGATATGAAATTGTTAAGTTGTAAGCAATGGAAATGTTTAAGTAATTGGGTATTATTTTGGACTAAGCAATTTTATTTCATAATGAATGAGAATTTCGAGATTTATTAAGCATTAAAGTTTATGGAAATTCGGTGTATAGTTATTAATGGATAATTATTAGTTAATTGGTGGATGAAAATAATTGGACAAAAAATGTGAAATGAATTATTGAATGAATAAACAGAATAATGATATCACAGTTAGGATTTATAATTAATAAATGTATTAATAAATAAATGATAATTATTTTGAAGGTATTAACAGAAAAAAGGATAACGAGTTAAATGTGCTAAGGACTGCGGGTCTTTAAAGGTAAGAAATAGGATGCGGTGGCCAGTAGAGGCCCTACATCATGAGATTGTTTGTTAAATTCTTCTTTGATTGATTTATGCCTATTGTTGAAATTATTAATGAAATTATTGTTGAACATGAATCATAGTGGACTATTTTTATTTCATTTATATATTTTGTTGATTGTATACTTCGAGAACGTTATAAAATAGATATGAACTGTCATTCATATATCATGTTAGGGCTTATGAAATTGCTGACATATTGCATGATATATAATAAATGCAAATAGGCATGGGTTCGGGAGATTTTGTGACGGTCCATCGGTTGTGACACCATAGGATGTATCTCCCCATCGAAGTGACAGTTAGCCACGTGGACCATAGGATGTATCCTCTTCACTTGTATGGAAAACCCCAACGCCTTAAACAAAAGAGAATGGTGTTGATCATTGGTGGTGATACCATAGGATATATCTCCTCATCGGAGTGACGGAAAGCCACATGACCATAAGATGTATCCTTTCTCTTGTTGTAACTGAAAAGATAGGTTCTTTTCTGAAACATATTGCATGAGAATGAGCATTTCATCTCACCTTATTTCTTACTGACATATTGCATGACATGCATAATAAATGTAAATAGGTGTGTGGGGGTTTGGGAGATTTGGTGATGGTTCATCAGTGGCGACACCATAGGATGTATCTCCCCATCGGAGTGACGGTTAGCCACATGGATAATAGGATGTATCCTTTTTTCTTGTATAGAAATCCCCAAAGCCTTAAACAAAAGAGAATGATGACAATTATCGGTGGTGATACCATAGTATGTATCTCCTCATAGAAGTGACGGATAGCCACATAGGATATTTTCTTTCTCTCAATATACCAAAAAAGATAGGTTCTGATGTGCCCCGAGGACCGATCACCCGCTCGTGAGCCAAGAGGCTCGCTTCTTTTCTAACACGCTCTTATTTTGCAGGGAACAATAATTTATTGGACTTTACGGAGGAGATCACGCATGAAGATAAAGAGGCTCCGTGCCACGTCCTCACGTGAAGCCATGCAGACTCAATCGGCTAGCTCGTTTATTTCCTAACTTGAAGGAGCTACAAAGTAGCTAAGTTTTTTAGACCAATTGAGATTGTTTGCTCAATTTTTTACATCATATTTTTATGTTTGTTGTTGGTTATGGATTGAAACATATTTTTTTATGGATTTTTAGAATGTTATTTTGTTTGTTTTTGGAAGGTGCTCGGTTTGAAACATATTTTTTTGTGGATTTTTAGAATGTTATTTTTTTTGTTTTTGGAAGGTGCTCAGTTTGCATGCAAACCGAGCCCTTATGCCCTATTTTGTCTTTCCAAGGGCGATTTCATCTTTTGCTTTGTAATGCCATTAGATGGTATTTATTCCCTTTTAATGTGAATGTTAAACTTGATTTCGAAAACCCTAAAAGAATAGCTTTTTGCTCTTGTGTTCTTGGAGACCTACAGACTCACCTCTTGGCCACCTTCAACCTATCAACTCAGTTTGTTTGTTCTAGCTAGATCTTGAACAAACCAATTTCTGCTGCCTCTTCCAACTCCTCCTCCTTGTGTGGTGGGGCTTGTGACGTGGAGGTAGAAGAAGTAGCAACCCCCGATGGAGAGAGCCATTCAATCGAGTGGCCGAACAAGTCGCCCCTTAGCTTTGGACGATTTGCGGACTTCATCGGTTTGTCACTTTTTATCCATCCATCTTTTGAGAAGGATTCCCTTTTCTTAAAGTTATTTGCTGTATCTTTGTTGTTCTGGATTTGGTGGAGTTTTGTGGAGATTTGGAATCGATTAACATTGTTTTAGAAGGAAAGAATATAATTCCGAGAATCTGTTTTTTGAGTTGGCAGATTTGTTGCGTGTTTTTTGATCTGGATTTGACCGCAAATTCTAGTTATTTGAAGCTCATATTTGGCAGAGTTATTGTTGGGACTATTGTGTGTTATTCCTCCAAGGTTGGGGTTAATTAATTGTATTCAAGTATCATTTTCGTTGTGATAATCTGGACCGCCAGAATCTGCCAACAAAAACTCTAATCCGAGGTTAAATTTTGAAGGGACATAACTCCGAGTTTGAAAATGGATTTTGTCTATGTTCTGCCTCTAATTACTGAATGATAGCCCTACGAATTTGGAGGTAAAAGGATGTATGCAACAGAACTTATTGGCGTTTCATTTTCATTGTCCAGAATTAGAGTAAAGAAGCGCTAATATAGACTCTATACTTTTTTGACGTGTATCTCGCTGTATTTGTTGAATTTAAATCTGAAACTTTGCCACATTATTCTTGGGTTTATTTTCTCACTGCCATAGAAATTTGAACTCAAAAAGATGGATGCAATTGAAGTTACATGCGTTTGAAAATTATAGCTCAGAATTATCTCTAGCCGAATTACAGATTTTGAGTTGTGTGCAACTTGAGACTTGGACTATAACAGGTTCTTTTCTATAACGCATTGCATGAGCACACATGAGCATGAGCATTGAATTTCATCTTATTTCTTGCTGAGCGTTAGGCTCATTGTTTTCACCATGATGTAGGGATGTACGCAAAATAGGAGAACAGGTCAAGGACAGTTGATGAAGGATTTGCATTGGCGGATCTTGTGGTTGGCTATGATAAGGAGATTTAAGGAAAAATGGTTTTGTAAGGAAACGATTAAAAGGTTTTGTAAATGTTTTTGTAAATGTCTTAATATGCAAAGGTTTATTTATTGTAATTTTAAGTGTTTTGTTCAAAAAGTCTTCCGCAGTATTTATAAAAGAAGAAGTATTAAATTTCACGCGATTTTATACTTTAGAAAAATTGGGGCGTTACACTTAATCTTACTCTCACAATTTTCTATACCATTAAAAATCACAGGTTTATTGTCCATAGTATCAATTGAATATAAATGACCATTTCAATTTCATAAGCAGAATCCAATTAACAGATTAAACCCAACATTCAGGAATAACCAACACACAGAACCCAACTCTATCATAAACCAACATATTTATGACTCTCAGCATTAATCAATAGAGGGAATTTATCCATCAAAATAAACAACAAAGATAGCCCTAACCATCAACAGAGCATACCATCTGAGGCATTCATAAACCAAACAAAGAACATCCAAACCTAACAGAGCACATTTCATCATAGAGAGCACCATTAACATTTATCACATTTTCATATCCTATACTTAACCTTCTAATCTCCGTAAGAGAAATGAAGGATTACCTCACAGTGAGAACAACAACTCACTCAGTCGTTTCTCCTCTTCCTTTTCTTCTTCTTCTTCTTCTTCTGACATAATAGATCCATGTTAACACATAATCTATAACGCATGAAAGAACATCTCGTTACTTGAGAACACCCGAGAGCAGAGAACCGAAGGTAACTCCTTCTCCCTTTTCTCTGGTATTTCCTTCCCCCATAACTTCCTTCACCTCACAGCAGCTCTCTTTCCTCCTCTCTCTTTCTTTGCTTCCTCTTTCTCATGCATGGCTCTCAACTTTCCAGAGGGTTTTTTCTCTTTCTTTCCTCTCTGTTTTTCTCTTGACCTCCAAAGAGCTTCTCCAAAACACTTTGTATTACTTTCTCTCCTTATGTCTCTTCTTGTTTTTTTACCTTATAAGCTTCATTTATCCCAAGCACCTCACCTAACACCCTTTCTCGTTTTCCATTTTTAAAGTAGGGGGATGTGGAGGAATTACAGAAGGGATCACACCTTGGGATCTGCAATTTTCCTTCTTGGGTAACCAATCTCACGTGCGAGCAATCAGTATCTCCATCGACCACAATTTCCCAGTCAATAACATCAATTAGACGCTTCAACATTTTACTATGGGAGTGGACAATACCCTTGTTGACTACCAATTCCCAATTGATATAACATATCGACCAGTACAATGTGATTTCGCCAACCGCTCCTTCGACCGTTTGCTCATCCGCAACTTTGCAACAACCTTATTTTCTTCTTTTTGCGGTCGAGTATCCTCGACCACCCCATCAACCGATCACTCGACAGAAAACCCATATTGACATCTGTAATATATTTTTGTCTAGCTGCTTGACCGCATCCTCGACCACTTACACGACCAAAAATGCTACTGCTCTTATCTGTCCTCTTATTCTTCGAACTTAATAATAATATATATACATTTCCGCCCATTATCTCCTTAATCGTTTATTAAATCTTCAACCCTCATTCCAATTATCTGTAACCAATACGCCTACTTATTTTTTTGGTATTACCTTCCATAATAAAACCCTCCTGAAATCGCCAAAATTCATAATTATTGTTATCCATGGTCGAAGCTGAATTATGGGTAGTACATTCCTCCCTCATATAAATTTTGTCCCCAAAATTTGCTGAATGTAAGCACTTCCTTGATCTAACAATTCAAAATAATCACTGAACTTCATAGCATAACAGTACCCAAAATAACTTCATGCATCGTACCATTATGCAAAACTCATGACGATTTCATTATCTCAGCTTCTTCAAAATATAAGTAGCTAGTGAAATCACTAACACATGTCCAAATCGCTTGAATTTCAATTACACTTATTGTAAAAGAGAAACCTTCTCCAAAATTTCTTCCTTTTCATAAGATGATGTGTAGTAAATCCTTGCACTGCCACCGACTTTATTGCCTCCAAAACATCTTTACGCACCAAAAATGCCGGTTCCACTTAAAATTACACATCCTTAATGCCTTTACACAAAAAATATTAGTTTTACTCACTTAATTCCATCTTCATTTGCATATCTTTCATAGTAAGAAACACCTTTGTTGCAATAATTTTCTGTTCCTCACTCCAATACCAGACAATCTCTTGTAGAATGACCACCCACATTACTTTCAAAACACCACTTCGAATCAACAAGATACCTTCCAAACTTATTTCTCTTACACCTTTAACACTGTTTAACTCTTGAAGTTGCAATATTTTCTCTTTGAAATGACATATCTCTTCAAGTATATCTCTCATTTCCCATGTGATTCATCATCAAGGAGGTGGGGTTTCCTTGATCCTTTTATCTGTAGTTAACTCTCCATTAGTCGTTGGGATTATATTTCCTACACTACTTCCTTATTACTCCCCCTGAACTTCATGACTTAGGTAGCCCCGTCTTATCTTGTTCCCTTACAATGCCAATTCTATTTGACCAACAGACCGTATTACAACTCCAACCATTGGCAAAACAAAACATCAACAGTATTAACTGTAGATTCAAGCTTCACGATCTGAAGTGTAGGGAACACAACATTAATTCTTCAACAACATCTACGTACATGCCATGCAATTCAATCTTCTATGTCCAAACAGCTCTCTTAATTCACCTTACATTCCCTGTCCTCTGTCAAATCCTTTGCAACTTAGGCAACCGCGCCTAATTATCTACTTGATTTAGTTCATGCAGGACTTGCTTTTCACCTACCCTTTTTCCATTCTATAAAAATTTGGGCTGAGTCTCTTCTGTTTCTTTACTCCCCGAAAGCCACATTTTATACATCCTGCACTTAAAACTCAAATAGTTCCATTATTATCTACCTTTTATCATACACATCATTCAACTTAATCCAAAGGAACACAGTATTTACATTCATACATCCAATCAAAATAAAAACAAATTGTACATGTGTTACTCTTGTCTTTACACAATTATGTCAAAAATGAAAACTTACAGAAACAACACTTATATTATATTCATAATGTTTTATACACCAAAATGTTGATCCCACATTTAATGCTACAAAATACGACCTCATAGATTCACTTTTCACTTGCATCCACTGAGATCAAAATCACCTTGTTGCAACTTTTGCTGGTTCTCTTCTTAGCATTGGACAATTCTTGACCAAATGCCCTTGCTCGCTGCACTTAAAACATTGTATGGACCAGCTCTACAATCACCATGATGGTTCCTTTGACAATTAGGACATAGTCTAGCTTGAGGGGTCCTAACCCAAGTAGTGTCCAATCCATTTCGAACCCGCTTGTCTTTTACATATTGATCTTTATTTTCAAGTGCCCTTCTTACTCCGCCTACTTCCACCTGCCCATCCACTAACGGTTGAGTCTAATTAATACTCTTGAATTTGTGATATGCTTCCCTTTGCCTGATAATCCGATCTTCAGCTTCTTCTGTCACCAAGGCTTTAGATACGATCTTCGAATATGACACATCTTCTGTACCATAAATTATTATGCCTCGATATATTTCTGCTTTCAATCCTTGAAAGAACTGGTATACCTTGAGGCCATTTGTAGCCACCATATGATTGGCAAACTGGGAAAGCACTTCAAACTCCCGTATATACTCTGCAACAGTGGTAGTCTAGCGCAGCTGTACAAACTCTACAAATTTCTAAGTTCGAACCGTTTGGTTGAAGTACTTATCATAGAAAAAATCTTTGAACTCCTTCCAAGTCATCACCCTTATATCTTGGGTTGTCTTGATTGTATCCCACTAGAACCTGGCATCCTGCATCAATAGTAGGCAACGCATGAAACTTTCTCTGATTCCTCTATCCTTGCGTATTCAAACATATATTCAAGGGATCTAATCCATTCTTCAGCCCGGGATGGTTCTGACATACTTCCATCAAAGCTAGGAGGTTTCAATTGTTTGAACTTTTCTCATCCAGCTTCCTCACGTGCCACCACTAGACAAGGATTTTCATTTTCCCTCCTTTCTATTAGGCATTCCACAAGGCTAGTCAAGCGCCCTATTGCACCTTCTCCTTCTGCCTAATTATTATCATTCCCTTGACCATCAAGTCCATTCCTTGCACCAATGTCGCCACGTGCATGTCGTCTTCTTCTTCGTCCTCTTGCCTTGACATCCTTTCAATTGCAAACAAAGTAAAACATTGAAATTAAAAAGCAAATTTACTAACATACCTACAGTTGATGAAGTATTTCCATGTCAAAGCTTGTGTTGGTAGGCAGTCTACAGAATTGGTTTTAAAATCCGGGTGCTCTGATAACAACTTGTAATGACCTGGTTTTTCTTACATTTGAAAATGAATAAAATTTAAAACTTTTGAAAACATCTTTCTTTTATAAAACAGTGGAGGACTTTTCTTTCATAAAACCCGATAATTAAAATCATTTTCTAAAATTTTTTTTTAAAACACAGTGGAAGACTTATAATAAAACAAAACATTTAAGAAATACAATTCTTTTTCTTTTACATTTATAAATCACTTTAAAAAACCTTTTACAACCCTTTTCTCTTCCTTAAATCCTTGAGCCAAGCCAGCCAGATCCATGCGTTCAAATCCTTTATGAACCGCTCCTGAACCTGTTCTCGTGTGTGTATCTATATCACAAGACATAAACTATGAGCTTAACGCTCAGTAAGTGATATAAAATAAAAGCTACAATGCACATGCTATGCCACTTTAAAATCCGTATCTGTTTCCATTTTCTTAATCTTTACTTTACTATTTATTTCTTTGGTTTTTGTGTTAGGCATAAATTACAGGTCCACAAAAATCGTTTAATTATGTTTCTTTTGTTTCTGTGTCTGGCATTACTTACCGGTCCACAAAAATTGTTTAATTACGTTTCTTTTGTTTCTGTGCCGGTCATTACTTACCAGTCCACTAAAACCATTTAATTACATTTCTTTTGTTCTTGTGGCGGGCATTACTAATCGGTCCACAAAAACTGTTTAATTATGTTTCTTTTGTTTTTGTGCTGGGCATTACTTACTAGTCCACAAAACCGTTATCTTTACATGTTTTTGCTGCTGGGAATTTCTCACCGATCCAACCTCTTTACTTGATTTTACCTGATCCTTTTTTTACATTTATTCGTATTTCATTCTGTTTTCCATTTTCTTTTCAAAACCATGCATGCAAAATTATTTTTGTATCATTTTGAAAAACATGATGCATGATGCTTGTGCATACATACAGTTTAATCTCCTCTATATAGGCCTCAAAACATGTTTAATCTCATTATCATTATCCTTTACTTAAACCTGATAAACACATAATTAAAAGAACATAATTCTAGTGAACACACAACAAACAACAATATAATCCTCAGGACATGATCAGCACACTTAATAATCTATTAAAACAATAAACAGTCAACATACAATTCTTAATTCTTGCGATGTAGGGTCCGAAGACCAAAACAAACACAATATCAACTTACCTGGCATCCATTAGTGTTTCCACACTTTATCCTTCTTCCTTTCCAATTTTAATGACCTGATTTTTTATTTACCTAACGAGTGAAATTTAAAACTTTTCTTTTCTTTTCATAAAAACATTGGAAGATTTTTCTTTCATAACACTCAATTGTTAAATTCTTTATTTAAAATCTTTTTATAAATTGCAATGGAAGTAATAAAATTCTTTTCGTTTATAATTACATACCTTGTATTATTAAAATGATAATTACCCTTTGAAAAATACAGCGGAAGACTTATTAGTTAAACAATACATTTAATAATATAAATTAATTATAGTACAAAATCTTTTACAATTTGTTTTCATTTAACTTCTTTTAACCAAGCTAGTCACAACATTCGCACTTGCAAATCCTTTGTCAACTACTCCAAGTTTGTTCTCGTACATATACCTAGATCACGGGAAAAACAATGTGTCTAACACTCAACAAAAATTACAATGAAATGTGATGCTAATGCTCATGCATGATCATACGATGCATTACACAAAAGAACCATATCTTTTATGTTAAGTTGAGATATGGATACGTCAATTGGTCATGTGCCTTAACCGTATTTCGACGAGGAGATACACCATTAGGGTTGTCACCACATGCTATCTCCATACTCTTTTGTTGAAGAAATTGGGGATTTCCAGATAAGGGAAAGGATAACCTTAGGGTCTATGTGACTTAACCGTAACTCCGCTCCCTTCATGGGAGGAGCTACCCCATTCGGGATGTCACCACCGATGGACCGTCACTAATTCTCCCGAACCCCCACATGCCTATTTACATTTATTGTATATGTCATGCAATATGTTGACAGTTTAATAAGCCCTAAGTATGATGCGTAAATGTCTCATAGAGTTCACAATATATATACAAAGGAAACGTAGCATTTATCAACATTTCATGGGAAGCAATCTAAGGTCAAAAAAAGACTATCAATTAAGCCAAACATTCACTAGTAGTGTAATCTACAAGGGGTAACTCATATGCATGTGGCAGCGGATGGAAAACTACTACATAAACTTCTACTTTTATTAACAAGGAGAGGATCTGTAATTACACAGAGAGATCAAGAACAACATAGGGTTTATTATACATTATCTAACCATGCATAGGTGCAGCTCGTGGTTTATCAAACCTCGTACAGTTAAACAATTCAACGCTACCTCATTAGTTCAGGGCACACTAATGTTTTACAATGAATAACTCAGATAAGTGTCCAATATCAACGGCACACCAACCTACATATCACACACTATGGCATAACATACAATTAAATCTGCAGCAAGTAGTTTTGTCTTTCATAACCAAACTATAGCAAACCTACTAGCCAAGATCATTTCTAGTTCTCTTTATTAATATGTCAGTAAATTTTTCCATCGGACATCAACAGGATTCACAGATTCAACAACTAGGCAATTCCATAGTTCATAGTTAACGAACTGAGGAAATACTAAATATCAAACAACAAACAACTTGCAATGTAGGGTCTCCACTGGCCAACATACATCCCAATTCTTACCTTTAGCAGAGCAGCAAATCCTCAATAACTCACTTCACTGTCACGATACCTTGGACAGAGCAGCAACATCAGGAAAGTTTCCAACAGCAGCTCACTCCAAAAATTCTTTCACAGCTCACAGGGACACTCTTTTCTCATAGAAAGAAAACATAGCTCCCACCTTACTCTCAGTCGTAGCTCTCAAGGTAGAGTTCTAGAATTAACCCACACCATCAGTTATAGATGAGGGAAAGAGGGAGAGAGAGATTGGGGACTCACGAGTTGAGGGGACGTTTGCCCATCCCCAAGGGAAAGAAGTCTAGCGTCCATTAATGCTTGGACGATTCGTCGCCTTCCAGAGAGATGTCCGTCAGCTTCTTTGCCATGACAGATGTCCATTTCTCAATGATGGACGTCCAATTCTCAATAAGGGACGTCCAATTCTCATTGAGGGACATCCATAACTCTCAAACAGCTTCCATTCTTTACTATAAACGATGTCATCCCACTTACATACTAACGTCTGTCTTCACAAGGGACGTCCATTTCGCACCAAACGACACCGTCTCACTTACATACCAACGTTTGTCTTCATAAAGGATGTCCATTCCACACCAAACGACACCGCCTCACTTACATACCAACGTTCGTGTTCACTAGGGATGTCCATTTCACCAAACGATGCTGCACCACCATGATACTAAACACTCGCCATTCATAAGGGACGTCTGTCTTGCTATAAAGGATGTATGTTTCCCCACTTTCTTCACTAGTCTCTCCACCGAAGAACCACGTATTCATTTAATCCATCAATGCTGGAACGTCTGTTTTCCCTTAGGGACATCCGTCATAACCTCATCCCTCCTAAATGCAGCGCTTCTTACTTTTTATTTTTAAATTTAAATTCATTTAACATTCCCATTATTTAATCCATTTCCCAATTAAACGTTAACCCATATTTCCACTTAACCAATTCAAATAATTTTAATTATCTAACTAATCCATTAACCCAATTAATTACCCAATTAAAGTACTAAATTCCATAAAAACAAATTTAGGTATTACATTCCATGAGAAAATAGCCCAAAATTTCCAAAATTCACAATTACCATTATTTTTAATCCCGATCAAATTTGGGGATATTACACCAATACCTTCAAAACTGTAATATTTATTATTCATAATCACAGACTCATAATTTGATAACATGCACGCCCATTATAACTTTATTTCATATTTTCCTTCAACTTGACACTTCCATTAAGCAGTAATCACTTAACCTTATTCTCACCATTTTATATACCATTAAAAAGATCACAGGGTTGTTATCCTCAGTATCAATCGAATATAAATGACCATTTCAATTTCATAAGCAGAAACCAATAAACAAATTAAACCCAACATCCAAGAATGACCAACACGTCAAACCCAACTCTACCATAAACCAACATATTCATAACTCTTGGCAATAATCAATAGAGGGAATTTATCCATCAAATAGACAACAGAGAGTGCCTTAACCATCAATAGAGCATACCATTCGAGGCATTCATAAACCAAATAGAGAACATCCCAACCTAACAGAGCACATTTGATCATAGAGAGCACCATTAACATCCATCACATTTTCATATTTTACACTTAAACTTATAATCTCCGTAAGAGAAATGAA
Organism: Begonia loranthoides; assembly: GCA_022433065.1. Lineage (NCBI taxonomy): Eukaryota > Viridiplantae > Streptophyta > Magnoliopsida > Cucurbitales > Begoniaceae > Begonia > Begonia loranthoides. The sequence continues at coordinate 12,147,743 of CM039486.1, read as the reverse complement.
AGATTACCTTGTAGTGAGGACAACAACTCACTCGGCTATTTCTCCTCTTCCCTGCTTCCTTTCTTCTTCTTCTTCTAACAAAACAAATCCATGTTAACACACATAATCCATAACGCATGAAAGAACATCCTATTACTTGAGAACACTCGAGAGTAGAGAACTAAAGGTAGCTCCTTCTCCCTTTTCTCTGTTATTTCCTTCCCCCAGATCTTCCTTCACCTCACAGTAGCTCCCTTTCCTCCTCTCTCTCACGCACGACTCTCAACTTTCCAGATAGCTTTTCTTTCTTTCTTTCCTCTCTGCTTTTCTCTCAGCCTCCAAAGAGCTTCTCTAGAACACTATCTTTCTTTCTCTCCTTATTTCTCTTCCGTGTTTTTACCTCCAATGCTTTCCTTGTAAGCTTTGTTCATCCCAAGCACCTCACCTAACACCCTTTATTGTTTGCTATTTGTAAAGTAGTGGGACGTGGAGGAATCACAGATGAGATCACGCCTTGGGATCTCCAATTTTTGTTCTTGGGTAATCAATCTCACATGGGAGGAGTCGATATCTCCATCAACCGCAATTTCGTGATTGATAGTATCAATCAACCGCTTCAGCTTTTTACTATAGGAGTGGAGAAACCCTTGTCGACCGTCAATTCCCGGTCGATATAACATATCAACCAGTACAATGTGATTTTGCCATCCACTCCTTCAACTATTCGCTAGTCTGATACTTCACCTCTACCTTATTTTCTTCTTTTTTGGTCGAGTATCCTCGATTGCTCCATCAACCAATCACTCCTTCAAAATCCAAATTGCAATCTATAATATATTTCGGTCGAGTTACTTGACCTCGTCCTCTATCGCTTCCATGATCAAAAACGCCACTGCTTTTCTCTCTCCTCTTATTTTCCTAACTTAATAATAATATATATACATTTGCACCCATTATCTCGTTATGCGTTTATTAAATCTTCAACCCTCATTCTAATTATCGTTACCAAATACAACAACTTATTTTTACCTTCCTTAACAAAATCCTCCTGAAATCCCCAAAATCCATAATTATTGTTATCCATGGTTGAAGCTTTATTTCAGGTATTACAACCACCAGCTGCTCGGTCCTCTGTTCTTCCAATTCCCAATTCTATTCCATGAATTGAATATGGTATTCCAATACTTTTTGTAGTTTACTGATCACTTCACCTCTTGGATCTCCATTTCGTCTTGTCTCCCTCACCATTTTGTTCCTATACAACCAACGAAATTTGTTAAAACTTCAACCATGGGCAAAATAGAACCTAAACTCAATTTAACAATTATCACCCTCAACTACTCCCTTCAAAGCATTATGTGAACTAAATAGAAAGATCCAATCACAGTTCATTATCCTCAACAATGGTTATCAAGTAAGAGAAGGGATCAAGAATAAGATGTTAATCCACGGAGCATAAATCTTCAACAATCTTATCAAAACGATAAACCAGCATAGGCAACATCTCAGTCAATAGAGTATTATTTCCAACAATGTTCATCAAGCTATAATTGATGTATAAAATAATTCAAAGAAGCAAGGTACCTATTCCAACATTTCCTATCAAGCAGAAATCAACAGAGAGTAAATTCTCACTTACCCGAGTATAAACAGTCCACAGTATCTCAGGAAGCAGCAACTAAATAACATACCTTAACTTAACTTAATAAGGCTTAAAATATTTGTCAGCGGCCAGTAACAGTAACCCAACTGATGTAGAATAAAACTCCGTCAAACGTAATAGCATCCTCAGTTTATTTAAGAGAACAGGAAATAAAATCCAACACAAAATTTGAGTCCACCATTTTGATTTATTTCTTTATCTCATTTTCTAAATCCAAAAGAGTTCTCATAGCTAACTTTTCCTAAAGCCTTTACCCTTTTTCATCTAATCAAGGGTTCAGACTTTACCTTAACCTATGCAAAATTCCCTCTTAATCAACCAATAACAAAACACAAAATTGAACTAAAAGTAGCATTCAATAAACTTAGAACCAATGAAGCACTTTCACGTCGAAACATGGCCTAGTAGGCAGTATATAGAACTGTTTTTAAAACTTGGGGGCTATGATACCAACTGTAACGACCCAATTTTTCTTACATTTGAAATCATATAAAATTAAAATTATTTTTTATAAATGCAGCGAAAGACTTTTCATTCTTAAAATCATTTAAAGAAAATAAATAAAATCATTTTCTTAAAAGCATTTAGAATTTAAAATACTTTACAAATCTCTTTATAAAACATTTTCCTTTAAATCCTTTAGCCTAGTCAGCCACAAGATCCGCGCATGCAAATTCTTCATCAACTGCTCCTTAACTTGTTCATCATCCTAACCTCAAATGTATACCTACATCACAAGACTTAAACTATGAACCTATCGCTCAGTAAGTGATATTATATAAAATCTAAAATACACATGTCATGCATCTTTTTAAATCCATTTTCATTTTCTATTTCTATTTTTGTTCCTTTTTTGTTCATTACTTTACATTTTCCTTTATTTTTTTCTTGATCTTAACTTTACTTTATCTTGATGGGCATTGGAGATGTCTAAACTTGACGAGGAAGGGTGTCTCACTCAGCCTCACATCTCGAAACTACCCTTTACATTTATCTTGACTTGACGCCATTAGAGATGTCTAAACTTGACGAGGATGAGCGACCAACCCAACCTCACATCTCGTCACACCATTTACGTTTCCATTTCATTTATTATCCATTCCTAGGATGTTCCATTAAAACCTCAGGCTTATCTTGCCGTTTCAGATACCTTGCAAAAAATCTCGGGCTTATCCTACCTTTTCAGATACCCTGGAAAGAAACTCAGGCTTATCCGTTCCCAGAATACCCTTGAAAGAACCCTAGGCTTATCTTGCCATTTCAGTATCATTTCTGTTTACATTTATTTCATTTAATTCATTCATTATCTATTTTACTTTGAATGATAAAATAGATATTCCTACAGCCGAAATGAAGGTTGTCATCTTCGGGCGATCTGCCCTCGAGAACACCATACACTTAGTATGTATGAGCATCCATTATAGCATTTTCTAAAACATGCATGAAAACAATTTTCGTATTCTTTTGAAAACCATGATGGGGCAATACTCATGAATGCATACAGTTAAATCTCCTCTATATAGGCCTCATAACTTGTTTAATCTCATTATCAATATCTTTAACTCAAAACTATAAACATATCATTAAAGGAACCTATATATAATAAACACACAATAATGATCAATACAATACTCAAGACATGATCACAACCTAACTTAATAATATATTAAAGTAGTAAACAATCAACATACAATTCTTAATTCTTACGATGTAGGCCTTTTGGCAAAACACATACATATCACTTACCTCCGTCCATAGAGAGCTTAGCACTTCAAGATAGCCTTCACAATATTTTTCAAACAAATAACATTTATCATCAATAATCACAGCACATTAACTTCAATATCATCTATACCATTATTCCTTATTCGTTACCTAGTAGCATTTCATAGTCCAATCCCATTAACATTCTTTACATTTAGTAAAGCAGTATACAACAGGGGCCGTAACCAAACTGCAAACTGACAATTCGAGTTATTCATTAATTTCATTTCTTCACAACTATCCTTAACATTACAAATATCCAATAATATAGCACAAATTCCATTAAAGAAGTGCATGAACTTACTCAAGAACTAAACTATGCCAGCAATAGACAACAAGCTTTTATCTTCTACATATTACTCCCATAAAATCCATAAGATAAGTGAAGGAAAAGCTTACCAAAAGAACACCTGAGAAGGAAGTGCAGAGAACAGTCCCTTCTCTTGAAGCGCACACTCTGTTCCTTCCTCCCACTTTTAGAATCACCAACTAAAGAACTCGAGAGCTTTATCTCCTTCTTCTTGGTCTTCTTCTAAAGCACATAGCTCTCAGCCTCACATAACCCACAACACACATTGAGCTCACTCTTCCTCTCCCAGAAGCTCTCTGCTATTTTCTCCAGAGAGAAACTTTCACGAGCTCTCCTTGTATCTCTTCTGCCTCTTTTCATTTTCATAGAGGCTTCCCATATACGCCTCATATAATCAACAGACATCTCACCAACCACTCTTAAGGATTGCCATCTGTAAAATAGGAGGACGTGGAGGAATCACCAATGCAGAATTCTTGGGATTCCAATTTGCAGAAAAAGATGAGGGAGCAGTTGATACTATCACCAACAGCAAAATCCTGAGTGTCATTCCATGTTGACCACTCCAATGCTAGGCTAGACAAGCACTGGATTGACCTCCATTTTGTCCGCTTCTTCGCCACTACCATCCTTTCCAAAACGTCACTGCCTTCATCGTCGGCCTTTGCCACGATGATAGAAAATGTAAAACCAATCAACATAGCACAATTCTACCACAATACTTACCTCAGTTTGGCACTGCAATCGTAACCCGTGGCAGCTTTGTTCCAATCATCGCAGGTGCCACAAAAACCACCATTCTTGCTCCATTCCATGGACTCAAATGCTTCGAACCATCCCCACGGTTCAGTGGCCAGGCGACGACATTTCCCACACATGACCTAGGTCGGCGACACCAAATCATTTGTCACACCCTTCACTGCGGGTTAGGTTGCACCAAGGGTAGTCATTCTCCCCCTATCTCCCGAGTCCTACTCTCTTTTTCAAAAATGTCCACAGGCCATTTTAACGTCTTCCCCCCTCTTTTCTTCTCAAGCCCAACTAATCGGTTCAAGGAGAAACCTATTGAATAGGAGGAAACCAATTTAACCCTCAACTTTCCTCTTTGATTTTATTTTAAATCTTATCCTTTCTTCTATTTAAATTTCCCTTCATCTAATTAATATATATATTTATCAAATACACATATCATATAGTAATCAACCCACTTCTAATTCTCGACTTATTCCGAATATTGATTGATGATTATTACGAATCCAATTTAAATTCTTTGATCTCATTCCCTAATTTAATTTTTCATAATTACAAAATAATATATCTATAATTCTAAGCTTACCACAACTTAGAGATTCTGGGTATTACAAACCATCTTCTTGCTCTTTCTCTTCTTTTGTTTTTCCACTTTTAGAGCCAACTTGATAACATCCTCCAAAGTGTTGTAAAGTTGTAGCTCAACAATATCTCCAATATCATAATGAAGACCTTGGATGAAACTTGCAATAATTTGGTGTTCCGGTTCTTTTAAATCACACCTTGTCTTCAAGGTTTCAAATATGGCCACATATTCTATATTGATGAAGATCCATGCTTGAGGCTTTGCATTTGATAATATAGCTCTTGTTTATAATGACTTGGAACAAACCTCTCAATCATTAGTTTCTTCAAAAGCTTTCAAGTTCAGATTTCTTCTTCTTCATCAAGGCTCCTCTTTGACCTAAGATTGTTACTGTGACGCCCCTCGTCAAATTCATTCTTTCTTAACTTAACTTTTCTCTTTAAATTTTCGTGTAAAAAATTTTCTTTTTATTTAGTTAAAATGGGTAAAAGTAAAATTTAAGATTTGCATGGAAATCTATAGAGCATAAGTAAATCAGAGTGAAGTAGAAACATTAAATGCATTAAATAAAGTTCAAAGTTAAGAGCAAAAATCTAACTAATATTCAAAACATGGTTTGAAAGTTAGGGTAAGAGTTAATAGTTTTTACAAAACAAGACCCTTTTTAAACGAATTCAAAAGAGTGATTACTTTCTTTCTTCTTTCTATCCATTATCCTACTCAGACAGCGATTCATCTAGATAACCTGCAGGCTCAATGGGAAATGCATCCTCCTCTTCTCCTGAAATTATTACGTCCTGACATTTTCCTACACCACAAGTAAAATAGTGAGCCTAAAGGCCCAATAAGAAGTGGAATATGCAGTATAATCATGGCTCTCTTTAATTCATTTGGAATGGGTTCTGCCCCAAACCAATCTTTTCTTTACATTTCATTCTTTCATTCTTCCATTCATAACTAGTACATCGAGCGAGAGATTGGAGGAACCCATGTGGGAAGGAATAGTTTTGGTCAGCTTCTAACCACCTGTGTGTAGCTAGTCCCGTTCCCGATGAGAGAGGGGCATAAGTCTAGCTACCTGATTAGATCCGAACTACTCATCTATCACCCAACTCCCCATTTTCTTTTTCTTTCATTCATTTCATTTATCATTTTTTGCACATAATGCGTAAGAGTACCACCCCAAAGGTGACATTTTCTACTTGTTTTTATTATCATGATGCATGTTGATACAATATAAAAATAACGATAATTAAACAACGAATAGTGCATAATAGTAAATAAAGCGAGTAAAGAGAACGAATATAGTACAGATTAAAATAGCAAACAACATGCTTGAATTTACAGGACATAGCAGTAAAGGAAATGGTAAATTTAGCGTGCTTCTATCATCGAAATAGACAGCGAACATAGTAGCAACTAACATGCTTTTATCCTAAGATTTAACCAGTAAATTATATGAGATGCTCAAAGGAGTTAAACGTGCTTGACAATATTAAGTAAACATGGATATAACAAATAAACAAAAATATGCTTAATAAATTGCTAAGAGCTAATAGCATGGTTCATAGCAATAGTGTACATTCAAAAGTAAAGCATGGTTCAATGATATTAATTTCAACTAGAGCTAATAACTTGGTTCATAGTTACAGAATATTAATCTAGCAAAATACGCATGCTCATATTAAAGAAACAATAACTTCTAGTTAACATAGAGAAGTTAAACAGCAGTAATAGCAGGACAATATATAACACCAGCATTGATTGAGTCTATCATGATAGCAAGTTCCAAAGGGGGTATGCTGAGTAGTTCGGTACATACTTCGGTTGTAAGCGAATTCGATACAAGGCAGTTGTAAGTTCCAATCCGCTAGATGTTTCCTCACAATAGTTCTCAACAATGCTCCTAAAGTTTGATTGATAACTTTAGTTTGCCCGTCAGTCTGGGGGAGAAAAGAGGTACTAAAAAGTAGCTTAGTACCCAACTTCTTCCAAAGTCTTCCAAAAGGCACTTAAGAACTTAGTGTCTTCATTAGAAACAATAGAACGGGGAACGCCATGCAATCTCACTATCTCCCTGAAAAAAAAATCTGCCACATGATTGTCATCATCGATTTTATTGTATGCAATGAAATGAGCCATCTTTGAAAATCAGCCAACCACCACCATAATAGAATCTTTAGATCTAGCATTTCAAGGAATTGCCAAAATGAAGTCAACACTAATCTTCACCCACGGATGAGTGGCTATTGGCAAAGGCATATATAGTCCTTGTGGTAGAACACGACTTTTGGCCTTCTTGCACACAATACATTGTTTAATAATTCTTTGAACATCCCTACAAAGATGTGGTCAATGGAAGTGCTCTTGGACAACTTCTAAAGTTTTCTTGTCCTCGAAATCACTTGCCAAACCCCCACAATGTGCTTCCCTAACAAACATTTCTCGGACGCTACAAACTGGCACACAAGTTTTACCCCCCTTGAATAGAATACCATCCACAATGTAGAAGGGATGCTCGACCTTACTTAAACAACTTTGGTAAATAAGCCCAAAGTCTTTATCTTGTGCATATAAGTCTTTGATCCAGTTAAACCCAAAAAGTCTTGTATTCAACTCAGTCAACAAAGCATATCTTCTAGAGAGGGCATCCGCAACTTGATTTGTATCTCCCTGTTTATATTTAATGATATAAGGATAGCGCTCAAAGGGCTTGATGGTCTGAATGTATGATAAACTCCTTGGATATTAGATAGTGCTGCCACACCTCAAGAGCTCAAATAACTGCATAAAATTATTTATCTTATGTTGATTAGTTCAAAACAGCTCCTTTTAGTTTTTCACTTAAATGTGCAATCGGTTTGTCTTCTTGCTTAAGAACGGCTCCAATGCCTAACCTAGAGGCATCACACTCCACCTCAAATACTTTTGTGAAATTAGGAAACATTAGTAAAGAGGCGTGACATAACTTTTCTTTGATAAACTCAAAACTGGTTTGGCATTCTGCGGACCACATAAACTCTTTTCCCTTTTTGGTACAGTCAATAATAGGGGCCATAATAGTGGTAAAACCCTTGATAAATCTCTGATAGAATAAGGCTAAGTCATGGAAGCTCCTCACTTCGGAGATGCTCCTTGGAGTTGATCGCTCCTCAAAAGCTTTAACTTTGGAATCATCCACCTCCATACCCTCCTTAGTGATAATAAAACTTAAGAAGTAACATTTTCATGAGCAAATGAACACTTCTTTTAATTTCCAAAAAGTTTGGCCGCCCTGAGAGTTTCAAAAAGTGTTTGGAGGTGCTGTATATATGTCAGAAGATCAAGAATGTAACCAAAAATATCGTCAAAATAAACGACGATAAACTTTCCCATGAAATCATGTAGAAGATGGTGCATAACTCTCATGAAAGTGCTTGGTGCATTAGACAAGCTAAAGGGCATAACCATCAACTCGTAGAGAGCATACTTTGTTTTGAAGGTCGTTTTCCATTCATCTCCTTCCCGTATTCGAATCTGATGACATCCACTTTTGAGATCAATTTTAGAGAAAATGAAAGCACCACTGAGTTCATAGAGCATATCTTCTAACCTAGGAATGGGAAACTAATACTTGATTGTAATCTGGTTAATAGCTCTACTATCCACACACATGCGCATAGAACTATCCTTTTTTGGAACTAACAATGAGGGAACCGCATAAGGGCTAAGCGATTCATGAATGTATCCTTTCTCAAGGAGCTCTGTAACTTGTTTGTGCAATTCTTTAGATTCTTCAGCATTGAGCCTATAAGAGTGCCGATTAGGCAAAGTGGCCCCCGGTAAGATCAATTTGGTGCTAAATGCCACACAATGGTGGTAGGCCTTGAGGACGCTCTTCTGGAAAAAAAAACATTTTCAAATTCTTGTATCACATGTAAAACCAAATCGGGTATGACTCCCAACTCTTCGACTCTTTCTTTAAACACAAGCAACACCAAATGACCTCCTTGCAACAAGTTCTTCTTCAAATCATTCTTGGAAAAAAGCAAGGAAGACTCGGCTCTTCCTTGTTTCATACTCTCATAGTCTCGGATTATTTGTTTAGATCAGAGATGGGCTACATTAACAATCTTTTTGTTCATCTCGAATGAATTAAAAATTGTAAAGCCGTCATGAACCATTTTTCTATCAAATTACCAAGGCCTCCCCAACAATAAATTGCTAGCACTCATTGGGACGACATCAAAGAGGGCTTCATCTTCATACCCTCTAATAGAGAAAATGACCCGAGCTTGTTTGGTGACATTGATGGAGTCCTTGTCATTAAGCCAATTGAGCTTGTAAGGATTGGGTTGTGGCAATGTTTCCAAACCCAATTTATCAATAACTTCAAGAGACACTACATTGGTGGAACTACCTTCATCTATAATCATTGAGCATAGCTTTCCCCCCACTTGGCATTGGGTATGGAAAATAGTTTCTCTTTGATTCTCCTCTTCTCGAATATACATAGTCATAGATCTCTTTATAACAACAATCAAAAGACCATTTTATGCATAATAAGTCTCTTCAAAGAGTTTTTCTATAGGGCAAGATGTCACACCATCCTCCTCTTCACTGAAGATCTCTTCGGGATCACCCCTTATCACCATCACCCGCTTATTGGGGCATTGGGAAGCTATATGACCAAGACCAAGACATTTGATGCACTTAATGTCCCTTAACCTAGGCTTGGAGCAATCAACAAATGGTTTCTTCTCCTCATTACCTCTGCCCCTTTTGTTCTTTCATAGGAAGAATTTTCTCATCATTCTTAGGAGGTGGCTTGAAGGGAGGGTTATTCTTTTGGAATGGCTGATTATGGTTCTCCTTCAATTTCCTCTTTCTTTGTCTTTCTATCTTTAAAGCAAGTTGGACTACACCATCCATGGTGTCAAAAGGTTGTAGTTCAACTAAGTCCCCAATTTCTCTTTGAAGCCCCTTAATAAACTGAGCAATTGTTTGCTCCTTAGGTTCCTCCATGGTGCAACAGATCTTCAAGGTTTCAAACTCGGTCAAGTAATCCTCCACCGATTGAGAACCTTGCTTTAAGTTTTGGAGTTGGAGGAATAGTTCTTGTTTGTAATGGAGGGGCACAAATCTATTTTGCATTAAGGTTTTCATGGTTTTCCAACTCTTTACATCATCATAACCATCTCTTCACCTTTGTGCTTTTAAATCTTCCCAACAAAGGATTGCATACCCAGGTAGTTCTAAGGTGACCATTTATAGTTTCACCTTCTCAGAAAAATCATAGCACTCAAATACACGATCCACTTTATCCATCCATTCCAAGAAATAACTACCATTACTAGAGCCCTTGAATGGTTGTATTGTGGCCTTGACATGCCTCATATCATTCTTGCCAAAGATTTTCTTCTCGGACTTAGGGAATCATCTCTCTTGGTTTCCTTTTCCATTTCTTCAAATACACTTTCACTTCAGCCACCTGAATCCATGGAAGTACTCAATCTCCTCCTTGGCCTAGGTGTTCTTGCTTCCCACACATGATCATTAGAGGGTCCCTATCGGCCTTGTTGTAGTTTTAGAAGCATGTCCCTTGTTTCATCACGTTGGAGTTGAAGATTATTCTCAGCTTGACTTGGTTCTTTCTTGTGAGGTGGTGAGCTAGAGCTAGGCATGGTCCCTCAACTACGGTGATAATTAGCATCACTTCTTGTACTCATTCTTTACACAAAGTGAACTCACAAAATCGAAAAAATGTGCCAAATATGCTTTGATACCAGATGATGGCCACCAAATCACAAGAAGGCCAAAACAATGACAATCGACTTTCACAAAATCTGTGCAACAAAATTGAATTGGCTAGAACTCAAAGTACATATGGTCTTTTAAACCCAAATTCAAATGACAACTAGCAATCAATCAATACAAAATCTCCTCCAAAATCCACATTCAAACTCATCGTACACACTGAATTACGCACAGGTTATCAAGCTGCCCGGAATTATCGGCTTTGATAAAGCAAGCTGCGGGTTTCATTAAAATGTGTACAAAACTATAGTCTGATCCCGAAAACGAATAAATAGCATTCAATATTTCAATAGACAATCAAGACCAACCAAATGCAGAGTTTCATTCACCAAATAGATCAGTAAACAAAGAAGAAACAACAGAATACTAACAAGGTCCACAACACCTCAAACCACCGAGGATAGTGACTTGTTCAGACCTCTTCAAGAAAATACCACTCCTTCTTGGCTTTTGCTCGATCTTCTAGCTCTCCACACCTCGTACACCTCCTAGGAGAAATGCTGGGTGAACTATCTCAAATCTCCCTCTCTAAGAACAAGCAAGAAAGAAGAGAGGAATGTTTTTTGGTGAAGCGATCCGCAGTTAGCAAGAACTGAGCACCGAGGAAGGTTTGGGAGAGAACTCCACACATGATTTGCAGCTACAAGATTAGGGTTTCAAAGTTCCATTAGGGATTCATTGGGGAAGGTTAAATACTTCCCTAATGAAAATAAAAATGAAATTACAAAATTACCCTTGAGTTCACAAAATTAAGGCATGAGAACTCGGCTAACATGCTAGCCGAGCAGTCCAAAATAAACAAGTACAAAACATCATAATTCTAATCAAAATACAATTCATCCAATAGGAATCAATCAAGCATAGTCTAATTCAACATATCAAAATAGAAAAATAACATATCTCCTTCTAATAGGCATCATTGGACTCGAAAATTTGGTGTTCATCAAACTTGTGGGAAGTAGATCCAAGCCGACTTGAAGTTGCTTGATTCCAAGTGAGTACATGTTTGGGTGCCTATTTATCATCATGCATTGGTTCATCTTCAAGTTCCATTAACTTAGTACCACTTGCAAAATAGCAACTCGTTATGTAAGCAATGAGCCTCTTGGCTCGGGATCGGGTGATACGACCTTGGTGTGCATCACGTCTGGAAGAATTTTCTTTTGGAGGCGCTCGATCAAGCCCCTTCAGGTGATCGACCGCCTTGAAAATCCTTTGCAACTGTAATGATTTACAACATTGATCATCGACCATATCCAACTAGATTGACTGACATCACTACAATTAACAATTCCTCTAACTTATTTTTATCACTACATTTCAAACTAACACCAAATCCATTATACCCTTAACTATCAACAATCTCATATCCTCAACCGTACTACATCTAAATACATTTCCCTTGATCAATCACCTTAATCATCTAATTCAACTCCTAAAACCCCCCAAAATCGTCACTTAGGCCTTATGCTTAGTATTACGAAAATATGGGATATTACAACCATACTTAATCATTTAACAAATATTCAACCAAATTAGTCCACAAGGACCCAAAGATTCACTTCCCTTATTCATAACATTAACATGTTATACCAACGTCAAAGTTTCAAACTTGAATCATACAGAATGAACTCAAAAAGATGATCAAACCTGCCTCTGATTAGCAAATTTACTAATGATAGTCCAACTTGGTATTACTTATACCAAAATTTATTAATCCTTCAAACCAAACCAAATCAATCAATACATTCTTTTATATTAATGGGTCATTATTATCGATTGTCACTTGATCAAACCTCAAGCTTGAAATGAACAAAATTGAAAAAAACCACTTCGTTTTCAAACAAACATTAAAACTGGCATATCCTTTATGACACACTAAACATGTGGACTTCATTCTACAACAAATCAATTTGTTGTGATCAAAGTTTATTTACCTCACCTAAACTATCATGTATGAAGCAATAGAAACTAGAGCATTGCTGGGAAAAAGTATATGCGTAACTCAAACTCACGTTAGGGTGGTAACCCTGATAGACCCTTAAGAAGAATGTTAGGACACACAGTCTCAACTGACAAAGTAGACTCTGCCATCTAACTCATAATCACTGTTAACAACAATTTGCTCGCTTACAACTAAATAGTTGAACTATTTACATAACGATTAAGTTTGAACTTAAACTCACTTAATCAATCAATATTGAAGATTACATCTAATCTAACTATAAGAAAAATTTAAATGCTCACTGTTTACTTATGCTCAAAAAATCTTATGGCATCATAGTGTACTAAATGTGAAACACTTCATCATCAACTCTTAATGCACTTCAACAAAAGGGAGGTTAAAATTCTCGTACCATTAATATTCAAAAGGTTTGCTTTGTGAATCCAATCAACGATATTAAATCATCCATACATAAACATGTTTGAAAGACTTCTCTTAAACTCATTCTTTGCATCCACCTCTAATTTCATCATTGCATTCCTATTATTTATCATTTTCACTCAAATACTTAACAAAAATTGCTCCAACATTTTAAATAATACTCAAACCTACAATAATAGAACTAAGCTTGTACTTCTAAGGTTAATCTTAGTTTTGAAGTGTTTTTCAGTCATACAACTTCATTAGTTGTAATCTAGGATTCTATTGTAATGTATCAACTACACAACTAAGTTTTATAATCCAAAAATTGAGAGTTTACTTTATTCCAAATTAGGATCTATCTTTAAATCACATCACGTACTAAACATTGCCTAAATTTCATCAACCTTACTGCTTCAATCATTAATTAATCGTCAGAATTTATTTATTTTTCATCATTACCTCAAAATAAATAATATTGAACAAATCTTGTTCTCTGTGGAATAATAATGGTCTCTAAAATTTTCACCATAATTTCTAGACATTTCAAAACAAGTTTCGGTCAAGGAAACCTCCACCACAGTCGTTGTAACTAACCAGTTTTTATTACATTTAAAAATCCCGAGAAATTTAAAACTTTTCTTTTTATAAAAACGTCAGAGTATTTTTCCTTTACAAAATTTGATTATTAAAACTCCTTACTTAAAACATTTATCAATTGTAGTGAAAGTATTAAAGTTCTTTTGTGAAACGCAGCAGAATTAAATCAAGGCATTAAAGAATATTAAATAATTTACAAACCATTTTTCAAATAATTTCCATTTAATTCTTTAGCATAGCCAGCTCCACTTGTGCAAATCCTCCATGAACTATCTTTGACCTAATTTCCTGTTTTTCGTACGTACCTACGTCAACAAGACTTAACTAATGAGTCTAACGCTCAGTAAGTGATAGGATGAAATGCAATGCTAATGTTCATGCGTGATCATGCGATGCATTATAGAAAAGAGCTTTATCTTTACTGGAGATCCAAGAGATGGATAGTAACGACCCAGTTTTTATTTACTTTAAAATCGTGTGAAATTTAAAACTTTTTCTTTTATAAAAATCATAGTGAGACTTTTCTTTGTAAAATCCGATCGTTAAAACTCTTTACTTAAAATATTTATTAATTTCAAAAGAAGTAAAAAAACTCTTTTTATAAAATGCAGCGGAATTAAAACAAAGCATTAAAGAATATTAAATAATTTACAAATCCTTTAAATAAATTCCCTTTTTAAATTCTTTAGCCTAGCCAGCCACAAGATCCACCCATGCAAATCCTTCATCAACTGTCTTTGACATGTTCTCCTGTTTCTCGTACGTACCTACATCACAAGACTTAACTAATGAGCCTAATGCTTAGTAAGTGATATAAGAAAATGAAATGCAGATATGATGCATGATCATGCGATGCATTACAGAAAAGAACAGTATCCTTTCTGTTGGGCCAGAGTGTTGGATACTTCTGGTGGTCATGTAGCTTAACCGTAACTCTGACGAGGAGTCGTACCAATGGGGGTGTCACTGCATTCCGTCACCGATCACTTTTGTTAAAGACATTGGGGATTTTAGTACAAGAGAATTGAGAATCTTAAGGTTCATGTGACTTAATCGTACCTCACCGCCCCCTACGTGGGGTGTCATCACGATGAACCATGCCCGATCCTCCCGAACCCCCACATGCCTATTTACATATATTAAGTATGTCATGCAATATGCTCGGGAATACATACAGTCCTACATGATCGTATAAATGTCTAATAAACATATCATTAAAAGAACTTAGTTCTAGTAAACACACAACATACAATCCTAATTCTAGCGATGTAGGGTCCGAAGACAAAAACATAGTAAGTGTCAACTTACCTGGCATCCCTAGCGCGGTTAAGAAATTAACACTATCCTTCTTCTCTTTTATACCTTCAAAATAATTATAATTTATTTATTAATATTTTTATCAATCATAAATCTTAACTTTGCTATCGTTATTCTCGTTTACTATTTAATAGTTTAATTATTACTTAACAAATTTCTATTAATTTATCTTCATTAATTTTAAGGTCAATAAATGAATAACCTTAATTTATACTTTTTCCCTTTAAATTACAATTATCAAATTTAATCGATATTTATTCATTAATAACATAATTTCTAATGCTTAGCAAAACTCATTAGTCAACCTAATTACTTAGCAACTACGCAGTAATAATTTCCAATATCTTAACATGTGCAACAAGATAACGATAGCTAACAATAGTTGTTCATTCCATCAATGTGACCTAATAATAAAGAGAATTTACTTTATAAAACCGAATAGTATTTTATCATAAAACCATATTTTCCACAGTAGAGTAAAGAACCATTTAATTCCTTTTATCCAATGATAACCAACATAGCACATTTATTTATCCTTTTTATCCAATTAGAAAGGCCGTAGATAAATCTTCTAGACAAACAACCAGAAGCTAATCTGAAATCAATCACAACAGTAAACATTCAACAACTAATCCAGAATATCAATCCAACATGTTTCCACGCCAACAATCCATTCAGAATATTAAACTTAACATGCTTAGACTAACAACAACGTAGATAGCCAAACATGATCAGTAATCCATCCGACATTACATAATAGCACAACAGGTTAACAACGCATACCCAATTGCATAACCAAATGGCAACACATGGTATCCATAATTCAATGTACAGTTAACATAGACGAAACCTACTATAATTTATTCTAACTTCCGCACCAACAAAATTACAAGATTCACAAACCCTATGCTAATTCTTTAACTCCACAGTATTGGTATCATATCATCAAATGACAGCCATTCACAAAATGCAAATGCTAAAAAAGGTCAAAATGCAAATCCAAGTTGTACCACAGTTTAGAAATTATAAAACTTACATGAATTTAACTCAACATATAAGCATAGTAAAATCCATTAACAATAGAACGACAGAGAGTATTTTGCTCAATTATTCATCAATCTAATGCAGAACATAAATCTCCATTGTCCAGTAGCAACTCAAAATACACAGAACAAAATAGCAATTCCAAACCCATTTAACAGAGCAGAACATAAAACTTAACCCATCTCCAGTGTTCAACAACCAACATACATATTTACAGATTTGAAACTAAGTACAATAGGGAATTAGCAGGGAAGGTATCCAATTTACATGAAGCACCCGAAGCAACAACTCCAACTATCCAGCATTTCCTCACTCGGCCCTCAGCTCCAAAACAAGACCATTTCTCCCCTGACATCCAAAGCACCCTCTTCTATATCCAACCACTACTGAACCTATATAGGTAGAGAAGGCTTGAATATTTATCAATTCAAGGAAGGTGGTCCAATGGCAAAACTCCACGCTGGAAGTTTGCTATCGTTTCGGGAGGAGAAATAAACCGGTTCATCAGAACCAAAGGACCAGACCAATCCAATTTGCCAATGAGTCGAAGCCCGAGCACCTACCATCACTGTCGTCACCGATTCATCATCCAAATCGTCCATCACAAAGTCGAGTTACTCGGTAATGAACAATTGAAACGCTTACCTTGGACAACCACGAAGAGACGTAGCCTTGCGGTAACACGGACCGCTGATTCGTAGCAACGGGGAAGCTCCAACCCGTGCCCTAGCCGTGGCACACCCGCGACGTCGCCAGCAGCACATTGAGCTCGGAGTCGTACCCCAGACCCGAGCCATTGCCGTCGTCACTCGCTTCTGATCACTCTCTCACCATTGCCTCTCTCCCTTCTCTCGATCTTTCTCTTGCTTTCTCCCCCTTCTCTTTTCTAAATTTCTCTTCTTTAATTTAGAATAAAAACCCATTATAACTCCTCCAGCCAAACCCAACCAAACTAGTTCACCCGTCCTTCTATTTCTTCAACCAATTCAACATCTTCCTTCCTATTTCAATTTATTTCCTTTTTATTTCAATTCTTTAATTTCTTCTTCTATTCCACCTCAATTTAATTAATCCTCATTTTAATAAATTAATATTACACATATATTTTTATGCGTCAAATATACATATTATACATGTTAGTCGACCCAAATTCCAACTCCCGACTTACTCTCGATATCGATTAACGATTATTATGGGTCCAATTTAAATTTCTCAATTCTATTTCATAAACTAATTTTCCATTAAATAAATCCTTGATTATTATCCAAATATTCTCCAGTTAAATTTCTCATCAAATAAATCCCTCAATTATCCTTATACCCAAATAATTTCTCAATTAATTTTACTTAATTCTATCACAAAAAATCAGGGTATTACATGGATATGTCTGTTAGTCATGTGGCTTAACCATCACTCCAATGAGGAGATACATCTATTAGGGGTGTATCCACATGCCGTCACCATACTCTTTTCTTAAAGACGTTGGGGATTTCTGTACAAAAGAATTGATGAACCTTAGAGCCCAAGTGGCTACACCGTTACTCCACTCTTTACGTAGGAAAAGATACATCCATTCAGGGTGTCACCACCGATGGACAGTCACCAATTCTCCAGAACCCCCACACACCTATTTACATATATTAGGCATGTCATGCAATATGCTCACAATTTCATAAGTCCTAAGTATGATGCATGAATGCTTGTAAATGAATACTGTTCATATCATATCACTACGTAACCTCGAAACATATTCATCTATTAAACATATCATTAAAAGAACCTAATTCTAATAAACACCCAGCTAACAACATTACAATTCACAGCACATGCTCAATATCAAGTAAAGCAATAAACAACGTAAATATTCTATTAAAGCAGTAAACAATCAGCTAACAAAGTCCTAATTCTTGCGATGTAAGGTCCGAAGACTAAAGCATAGGCAGTATCACTTACCTATCATCTTCAATGTAATTATGTCCTTCTTCTTAGTGCCTTCAAAACCATTAAATAAACTATCATCAAAATTATAGATTACTAACTTCACCTATACTATTTAGTCCCATAATGATTTCTAACAAGGCAATAATTAGACAAATAACCATTTCCGCGAATTACAGAGTATATTCCACAATCCTCAATGTAACGACTCGAATTTTTGTCAACTTTTTAAAATGCGTTAAAATTCAAAAAAACGTGTCAGAGTGCGCCTAATCCGGACCGCTACCAACCGTTTGTAAAAACTCGTTATAAAAGTCGTTTATTTAATAGAAAATGCGGAAGTGTTAAAATCATGTATTTTAAAGCATAGCAGAAATAAAACATTTGCGAAGCGTAAATAATGTAAAAGAATAAACTAAACACCTAATTACAATTTAGGAAACTTAATTAAAATAATTACAACCCAATTGTCTGGTACTGCTCGTAGCCTGGCCAACCACAAGCTCCTAGGTGCAAATCCCTCATCGACTGCTTCTTTAGTTACTCGAGAACTCCGCGAGTCGTGTACCTACACCGCAAGTAAAACGTGAGCCAAAAGCCCAGTAAGAAAATGGGTTTATGCATATGAAATGCCGCTCTTTAATTTCTTGGAATGGGTCCATCCCAAATCAATCTTTTAATTACGTATATTAGGAATGGTTACGTGTTTTATGAATAGCTCGTATATGGTGCATGTAGTTTGGGGAATCCTACAGTTTCTAATTAATTACCTTAATTCGTCTTGTGATCCGGTAAGGGAAAGATTAGTTATTTTCCTCACCCAAGACGTGTGGCCACCCTGTGGTGGTGTTTCTAATTGTTTCTATGGTCATGATGCCTAAAACTAAAAGTATAAACAAGGGAATAGATCAAACTACACAATACAACAATCACAATAATACCTTAAAGAACCATAACATGCTTGAAATGTTATATTCGAATTTATTTACATGCTTCTATTAATTATCTTGTTTAGTTAGCTAGGTTGATTAGGTTAACATATTTAACATATTAACAATTCGATTAGCATGCTCAATACACTAGTTAATTTCACTAGTTATAATTATTCATTTTAAATAACATACTCAAGGAATTTAGTCACAGGAGGGAATCCAAGTAATGAACCAATTAACTAGAATGACTTGGTAAGAAAATGGTTAACAATGAAAATAGAACTTAAATTAACTAAACATGCTAAGATCTATCACTGCCGCAAGCAAGAAAAGGGAGATAACATAGCAATATTATTAATAAGAAAGCTAATAGTTCATTCATACCACAAGTGGTAAGCATGCGATACTCACACTAACTACACATAGTTAAGCATTCCATTCTAGTTATTTAAACATACTTGCAGAGATATTAAACGATGGTAATGACAGAACATGCTTCTTTGGTGACAATAATCAGCAGTGTGCAACAACAGATTAAAATTGCGAAAATCATGCTTTTAAATGACGAATGTAACCGAAATCACAATTGATAGAACACGTTTATAAATGACAACTGTAACAGTAGCAACGCACAACAACATACTTATGTAGTGATTCATCACAAACGAAGGTAAAGAAGTATATAACAACAGTGGAGGTATTACGAACAATAACTTTATCACACAGAATAAGCCATAAACAACAAAAAGTAAGTTCATGCTTGAATAAAAGTGCATCGCAAAACAGTACAGTACAAGCAGACAACATCATATGTCACAAGACAATATAGGTGCAGTTAAGCTACAAGTAAAACTTAGAGTCTATCTCAGCCTTATTAGTCATTATGAAAGCATTAAGTTCATAATATTTCCAACCTTAACATTCAGTGAACAACATTGAGAATGTAGTAACAGACAAACAGGAGATGAAATGTTAGCATGGGACAGAGTTGTATCAACGGAGCATAGCATTTTAATAGGAGGAACCCATGATTTAAGCAGTAATGAAACTTACAGAACTATCAACGAAGGATTGTTCAAACACAAAAAAGAAAGCATACATACTCTACCATTATCACAAAGCAACATGGAAATTAACACTAACAAAACCTTCAAGGAAATAGAACACCCCACGACAAAATATCAACAATCAATATAGAAAATCTAACAGCAGAACTATACAACTACAACTCAACAAGGGAATGGCAGCAAGAATCATCCAAGGAAAGACCAATCACTACTCACGCACACACTTGTGGGTAGGGCTTAGATGGCCAAACACACCAAAGTCTTACCCTTTGAAGAAAAACCATACACGGACAGCTCTCCAATTCCATATTTCCAATCTTCGCAGCAGTAGCAGCGCTTCACGGCATCACGCAGAACCTCCTTTGTCTATCAACTCCCTTCACTGCCCGTCTTTACCTCTCGCAAAATATAAAGACAGATGACAAAATTTAAAATGCTAAAACCACCTATCCCACAATATCAGTGATGATGCAGGTTTTTTGGATGGGCTCCAAGCCACGTTTCCGCTTTCCAAGCCAGTACTTGAGGGCACGATACTGTCTTCCCCGGAGCAAGAGTCAGCAGAACAATTCGATCCAACCAAACCGAAGACCAAACCGAACCAGCAACTACAGCAAACCAAGTCACCTGCAACCTGTCGATTCCAACCATCGCCGACACCTCCAGCCAACATCCGACTATCAAAACACAAGGGGTAAGTAAGAAATCAACTGAACTCACCTCGCCTGAAGCCGAAAGATGCAACCCGCGGGAGATCGCCGATTCCGAGCCCTAACCTCCCGCAACCAACCGCCTCTCCTGGATGCACACCGAACCCATCGTTGTGCTTGTCGTTCAGGACGTCGCTCGCTCGTTCGCTCGTCACACACCAGCCCTCGTCGGATCATTCATTCACCGTCGTTCGAGCTCCTCTCTCAGGTACTCTTCTCCCTCCCTCTCTCTGTCTTCAATTTTTGCCAGAATGGCCTTTTGCCATTCTGCTCATAACAAGCTAGACCGGTTCTTGCTAAATTGGTTTAGCATATACTTCAATCATTTAAATTTAATTTATCAAATTAAATTCAAATTTAATCCAATTTATTCATTAACTCTAAAATACCTCTTAATTGATTTAATTTAGCAAATTAAATCCAATTTATTCTTTAATGTAAAACAATTAAATTAATCTCAAGCATTATAATTTAAATTCATTAAAGTAATATTTATTTTAATTACATAAATTCGGATAATTTAAATCTAATGAATACATCCTGTAATATCGCAATGATTAAAATTATCGGGGTGTTACATACTTCCCCCCTTAAAATAAATTTCGTCCCCAAAATTTGCCCCTTAACAATCACTATCTACTCGTTCAAACCCTTTACTAGCTACCCAATTGGTGTTCTCGTTGACTCTAGGCTTCTGCTTAATACTAACCCCTCTCGGATTGACGTTTGCCTAACTATAGCTAATAGATTGGCTTGACAATGTCCAAACTCATCTCTTCGCACCGAATTCGATCCAACTATAGAACTCACTCTTCCACGCTTTTGCTGCGCTACTCTTTTACCCATTTACCCCTCTTAGGCTTCTAACCCATTTTTGCTTCCCAGTTTGTGTGTGAATACCAGTTTTCATTCACGTTTTCGTACTCGTTCCCATATCCATTTCTAGAAATCACTCTAGAAACTTCGTTTCCATTCCCATTTCCGTTTCATGTTTTGTTTCCGTTTCTGTTTCTGCCTCGGTATCCGTTTCAGTATCTATTATTGTATGCATTTTCATATCCGTATCCGTTTCTGTATCCGTATCTATATCCGTATCTGTATCTGTATCCATTTCCATTTCTGGAAATTTCGTTTCCATTTCTGTTTCTGTTTCGGTTTCTGTGCTCATACCATTTTCGTATCCATTTTCGTTTCTGAAGTTTTTGTTTCTGTTCCCGTATCTGGTTCAGTCCATGAGCTCATTTTGTTAAAAGGTTCAACTAACTCTCTAAGCTACCATACTTAATCTCATTGACCCTTACCATCACGTCTACCCTTTGTCTACCCATTGTAACCTCTCCTCTTTTCTTACACTTTTATCTTTTACGCTTTAATTTATCGTTACATCGTTCGTGACCTCCGGTATAGCAGGGATGGCATAATCAAAAAGCCTGCTAACACTTGGCCGTTCTTTTCCTCGTTTGCCTCCAATGGCATAATTGGAAAGACTGTTAATCATTGGCCGTTATGTTCCGGCATAATCCAGGAACTGTCCCGGCATAATCCAAGGACCTTACAACAGATACGAGCAGCAATGGCATAATCCAAAAGCTTGCTAGCGACGATGGTATAATCTGAAAGCTCGCTAGTGATCAAATCGTTGCCGTTGTCTTTACTTTAACTTACTTTCATTTTCTTTTCTTTACTTTTATTTTCTCGTTCCTGTGCCGGGTTAAGCTACCGGACCACTGAAATCTTTCTCATCATATTGTTGTGATTTTCTTTTCTGTAACTTACTTTTCTAGTTCTTGTGCCGGGTTAACCTACCGGACCACAGAAACCATTATCTTTTCTTTATCTTTTGTTCATGTGCCGGGCTAAGCTACCGGACCACACAAACCATTATCTTTCATTAATCGTTCGTTCATGTTTCTTCTTGTTTTTCGTTTTTTTTCCATCTAACTATTCAGTTGGTCTAATCTACGTTTCTTCCACTTAACTATCCATGTTTCCATTTTTTCAAAAATTTGGGCTGAGTCTCCCTTGTTTTTAGACTCTCTCAAAGCTAAATAACCTGCATAAAATTTTCCTAAACAGTTCCAATATTCTCTATCCTCTATCACATACCGTTCATTCTCTACTATAAATCATTCTCATTCAAAATAATCTTAACTAAAGAAAGAAATTACTGCAATCAAATTTAAATACAAGTAATTATATTGAAATACTTACAGTCGATGAAAGATTTCCACGTCGAGGCATGTGTTAGCAGACAGGCTACGTTATCAATTTAACTTTTACAAAATCGTTTTGAAACACACTTACTCAGCAAATTTCAATCAGAGCTCGTTTTAAATGCAGTAAAACAAAACAAGTGAGCTGCGGACTTGGTTTTTAAAAACGATCAGAGTAGCTTACCGAGAAATCATTTTTAAAAACCTCTGCTCTGCTACCAACTGTAATGAACCGAATTTTTGTCAACTTTTTAAAATGCGTTAAAATTTGAAAAAAACATGTCAGAGTGCGCCTAATCCGAACTGCTAACAACTTTTTAAATGCATTAAAATGTTGTTTGGGGAATCCTATAGTTTCTAATTAATTACGTTAATTAGTCTTGTGATCCCGATAAGGGAAAGATTAGTTTTTTTCCTCACGCAAGACATGTGGACACGCCGTGGTGGTGTTTCTAATTGTTTTTATCGTCATGATGCCTAAAACTAAAAGTATATACAAGGGAATAGATCAAACTATACAATACAACAATCACAATAATACCTTAAGAAACCATAACATGCTTGGAAAGTTATATCCTAATTTATTTACATGCTTCTATTAATTATCTTATTTAGTTAACTAGATTGATTAGGTTAACATATTAACAATTTCATTAGCATGCTCCATACACTAGTTAATTTCACTTGTTATAATTATTCATTTTAAATAACATGCTCAAGGAGTTTAGTCACAGGAGGGAATCCAAGTAACGAACCAATTAACTAGAATGACTTAGTAAGAAAAGGATTAACAATGAAAATAGAACTTAAATTAACTAAACATGCTAAGATCAATCACTGCCGCAAGCAAGAAAAAGGAGAAAACAGGGCAATATTATTAATAAGAAAGCTAATAGTTCATTCATACCACAAGTGGTAAGCATGCGATACTCACACTAACTACACATAGTTAAGCATTCCATTCTAGTTATTTAAACATACTTGCAGAGATATTAAATGATGGTAATGACAAAACATGGTTCTTTGGTGACAATAATTAGCATCGTGCAACAACAGATTAAAATTGTGAAAATCATGCTTTTAAATGACGAACATAACCGAAATAACGAGGGATATAACGCGTTTCTAAATGACAACTATAACGATAGCAGCGCACAACAACATACTTAAGAAGTGATTCATTGCAAACGAAGGTAAAGAAGTATATAACAATAGTGGAGGTATTATGAACAATGAGTTTATCACAGAGAATGAGCCATAAACAACAAAAAGTAAGTTCATGCTTGAATAAGAGTGCATCGCAAAATAGTGCAGTACAAGCGGACAACATCATATGTCACAAGACAATATAGGTGCAGTTAAGCTACAAGTAAAACTTAGAGTCTCTCTCAGCCTTATTAGTCATTATGAAAGCATTAAGTTCATAATATTTCCAACCTTAACATTCAGTGAAAAACATTGAGAATGTAGTAACACACAAACAGGAGATGAAATATTAGCATAGGACAGAGTTGTATCAATGGAGCAAAGCATTTTAATAGGAGGAACGCATGATTTAAGCAGTAATGAAACTTACAGAACTATCAACGAAGGATTGTTCAAACCTAAAAAAGAAAACGTACATACTCTACCATTATCACAAAGCAACATGGAAATTAACACTAACAAAACCTTCAAGGAAACAGAACAGCCCACGACAAAATATCAACAATCAATATAGAAAATCTAACAACAAAACTATACAACTACAACTGAACAAGGGAATGGCAGCAAGAATCATCCAAGGAAAGACCAATCACTACTCATGCACACACTTGTGGGTAGGGCTTAGACGGCTAGACACACCCAAGTCTTACCCTTTGAAGAAAAACCATACACAGACAGCTCTCCAATTGAAGCTTTCCAATCTTCCCGGCAGCAGCAGTACTTCACGGCATCACGCACAACCTCCTTTGTCTCTCAACTCCCTTCACTGCCAGTCTTTATCTCTCGCAAAATATAAAGACAGATGATCAAATTTAAAATGCTAAGACCACCTATGCCATAATTCAGTGATGACGTAGCTTCTTCGGATCGGCTCCATGCCACATTTCCGCTTTCCAAGCCAGCACTTGAGCAACATGACACTGTCTTCTCCCGAGCAAGAGTCAGCAGAACAATTCGGTCAAACCGAACCGAAGACCAAACCAAACCGGCAACTGCAGCGAACCAAGTCCACTACAACCCGTCGATTCTAGCCATTGCCGAAACCTCTAGCTAACATCCGACCATTAAAACACAATGGGTAAGGAAGAAATCAACCGAACTCACCTCGCCTGAAGCCGGAAGACGTAACCCACGGGAGATCACTGATTCTGAGCCCTAACCTCCTGCAACGAACTGCCTCGCCTGGACGCACACCTAACCAATCGTCGCGCTTGCCGTTCGCGACGTCGCTCGCTCATTTGCTCCTTGCACACCGGCCGTCGTTCGATCGCTCGTTTGCCGTCGCTCGATCGCTCGTTTGCCGTCGCTTGAGCTCCTATCTCGGGTTCTCTTCTCCCTCCCTCTCTCTGTCTTCAATTTTTGCCAAAATGGCCTTCGGCCATTCTGCTCATAACAAGCTAGACTGGTTTAGCATATACTTCAATCAATTAAATTGAATTTATCAAATTAAATTCAAATTTAAACAAATTTATTCATTAACTCTAAATTACCTCTTAATTGATTTAATGTAGCAAATTAAATCTAATTTATTCTTTAATGTAAAATAATTAAATTAATCTCAAGCATTATAATTTAAATTCATTAAATTATTATTTATTTTAATTACATAAATTCCCATAATTTAAATATAACATATGTCCTGTAATATCCTGATGATTAAAATTATCACGGTGTTACACTCAATGCCAAGCAATAACATCTAACAGGGTTCATTTATTAACATATTAACATTGCTTATGCATAAAATAGTAGCCAACAACAAACATTCAATCAACTGAACATAAATCCAAACCTCAATTACCCATTTAGCGCGGAATGCATAATTCAGTCCAGCTCCATCCCAGCACAAAATAATAGGATACCATCAAACTGAGTACACACTTGTTTTCCAATGTCCAATAACAGAGAGCATAACCACTTAATCCATTATTTCATTAGCTTAGAAGTGATAACCAAAGCAGTGATTCATTTCATCAATATTCATCATAAATTTAAGAAGCAGTAAACCAACCAGAGAAGAACCATAATATATAGATCCTTAACCCCACATTAATGAGTAAGCGGTAAACACAGCAAGGAGCCATTTCCATTCACAGAGTACATTCCATCCGATCACCCATAAACCAAGAAGTAATTAAAACAGGGATTTAGACATCCATTAACCAAGCATACACACACTCAATGAGGCAGTAAGCACTGAGAGTAATACCCATTATCAAAGCAGAGCGATTCATCAAAATCTCCAGAAACTCAAACACAAATCCTAGCATCAACATCTATCAGTAATCGAAAACAGCACTTCAACGCAGCAAGACATCCAACATTTTTGTTCATTTCTATTGGTCATCAACAGAAAGCATACCAAGGAACTGAGAAGGTCATTACTTGTAGAGCACACAGCCGATTTTCTCCAGGAGAACACTCGGTCTTCAGCATCTCACAATCACTCACTGTTTTCCATTTTTCCTTCGTAGCAAGAAGCTCACAGAGAGCTCTACATTTTTCCACTCAGCCAAATCTCCTACTAAATCAATTTTATGCACAAATAGCCGACACTAGCCCTCTATTCTACCACCCCATTTTCCATAGACTCAGACTAAATCTGATTTCTTCCATACCCCATTTATTTCTTGTCGGCAAAATGATTGAACTGGTTCATGTTGTTGAACCAACCGAACCAGACAAGCACACCAAGCCCTTGTTTATCCGAAGTTCAGAAATCCCGCCCCCTACCGATTTCAATTCGCATCCAACAATTGGCAGCAACAAATCCAAGAAAATTTGTCTGATCAATCATAACACTAGGGAGATAAATTTCAAAACAAAACAACCAACTTACCCCGCCGAAACTTCGTCGCTTCAACCCGTGGAATCTTCGTCCAACCATGCCCTAGCACACACTCAAACGATGCCAGCAGACCACCACTCCTAGAGTGGCATGCCAAACACAAGCTCCTTTGTCGTCGCCGTCGTCTTCCTCTCACGCTCGCACGGGATCTCTCTCGCTCTCTGTCTCCAGCACTCTCGATCTCCCTCTCTTTTCCCTTCAGACAATGGCCTGAGTCCATGTCTGAATCCTTAGACTGAACCGGTTCAACTTTCCTTCAATACTTCCTTAATTTTAATTAATTTAACACTTATTTCCCCTCAATTTAATTAATCCTCACTTTCATAAATTAATATTACATATATATTTTTATGCGTCAGATATATGTACCGGATATTAGTCGACCCAAATTTCAACTCCCGTCTTATTCCAAATATCTATTAACGATTGTTACGAGTCTAATTTAAATTGTCCAATTCCATTTCCTAAATTAATTTTCCATTAAATAAATCATTGATTATCCTTAATAAATTAGATTACGAAAATCAGGACATTGCAGTTGTCCCTCAGTAACAACCCACAGGAACGACTTCAATCTTTAGACCAACGTTCTGATGCCAACCACAGATATTAATGATCCGAGAACTGGCAATAACTTGGAATAATAACCAGGATGCCTTGGAGATTCAAAAAGAAAATAGGAGCTCGACCCGTTACCTATAAAGAGGTAGGAACCGAAACTATCAAAAGAAAGGAGCTGGACCCGAACCACACCTGTTGGTTGAACCAAAGCTATCGAGTTCGATCTTTTCAAGCTAACACTTGAAGAAGATCAAGTGCTTAAGGAGAACTCAAGAAGAGAATCACTCTCAAATTTCAAGTTGTGTGTTCTTTGTTCTATGTTGTGTTTTACAATGAAGGATTGCCCATCTATTTATAGGCAAAGAGAGGGGACATAAAAACAATAAAATATGTCCAAAAATGTACAAAAGAAATAAGAAAATCAATGTTTGGTGAAGGATTGCCGAGGTAGCAATCGGCAGGCAGCGCTGGGCAACGTCGTATGCGGCAGCAGGCGGCGGTGCGTGGAGGCCGGTCATGTGAACGCGCGCAGGCAGGTGCATTTTAGGTCAGCATTGGCAGGCGGGTGCTGTCGGCAAGTTGGTACGGCGCTGTCAGGTGGCGGTCAGCGCTGGCGGGCGCAGGTTGGTGCAGTACTATTTGGGTGGTCCTGCTGGCAAACGTGCGATGGTGCGCGCGGCGGGCTGGTGTGAACGCGCACTCCGGTTTTTTGCAGGGTGGTTGGTACGAGTGGTTGGCAGGTCGGTGATGGTCAATACGGTGGTCGGTAAGGTTGTTGGGGTGGCGCGCGCTGTGGACAGTGCGGCGGTGTGCACGGTTGGTCAAAGCTGGCGGGCTCATTGTCTGGCAGGTGCACACATGTCGGCGGGAACGCTGTCGGGCGGCTGTCTTGTCGGCGCACCCGTTGACTTCTAGACGGCGAGCTTGGTGGGCCTGGGTGCGCACCTGTTGACTTCTGGACGCGCACCCGTTGACATCACGTTCTCAACAACTTTTGTCAAAATCTATACTATTGCCGAAATGCTCCAAACAAGATCTATTCAGAAATTTCTACTATTTGTTTTTGAACCAAAGTCTACAACCGCAAGGTTTCAACTCAAACAAATGAACTCTAAACTAGACAGGGCAAATATTAGATTTTCGAAGGAAACTGAGACTTTGGACTCCCATCTAAGATGAGTTCTTATGTTCAAATTTTACAGGCCCACACACATAACCCAAAAGAGTTCACTATTTTCATAAATGTTGCCTTTGATCATTCCTAAAGCGAACTCATGATCCAACTAGATTTCGGACCACTTCAAATTATCCGTGACTAAAGAAGGAAATACCTTTATCTACCAGAGTACAACCTCAAAATATCTTTTCAATAGCATCTTGATGCAAATGAATTTTTATACTTTGTCCTTAGACATAGTAACTTAATTTCTTTTACAACACCACAATATTTATCTTATTAATTTCACTCCTTCAGGAAGTCAACCGTACTCTGATACCAAAATTTTTTTCATGCCTCAAAAGGAACCCAAGACAAAATGGAGAACGACTAGGCCCATCTAACTAAATCGTTCGACCTTTTCGTAGATCCATAGATAGCAACAAAAGACTTAAACATTTATGTTACTGACCAAATCCAAAACAAAAGTTCAGAAGTGACAATATAATATTGTGAAATAATAAAATTGAAACTATGTTGAAATTAAAATTTAAAATTAATTCTAAGATACAAACCTTACAAAAATAATCTAGTTCTTTAAGAAAATAAAATAAATAACTCAACTGGAAAGAACCTCATAATTTACTTCTGTAGTGACAACAGGGAATTACTCTGATTATTTCCTGAAAAGGAAAAGTCAATTTGGGGTGAGTTAACTAAACTCAGGAGGGATTTAATTTTATATTCAGCATTTATATCATATAAATTATCAGTGCTTTTCAATTAATTATTTAAAACAAGTCAATATATGAAAGAAGTGATGACGAACAAGAAATTAAACAACAAAATTCAAATAACAGCGATACTCAAGTGATCACAATAGCTAAAAAGACCCTGATTAGGTTTAGGGTTTTGTGCCAGGGACATGGCACATACAATTGTCTCAATACTCTAGTTAACAATATAAGTAAATAAATGTAACTGAACTGAACGATAAATTTAATATGCCCAATTTAAATTAATGTTAACATTTGAGAATTAAAGTGAGTTAAATATAAAATAATCTTTACCTCAAATCTAGGCCAATCAATACCAAGACCCAACAGAAAATGGTCCACTTAATCCCGACAGCAACAAGTCCGTAAACTTTTTGAATTTGGGAACCCAACCATAATAATTTTTCCTAAAAATTAGGATTCGAGATTTAAAATTTATTTACTTATTTATCTATTTTATTTTTATTCGTTGCAGGCCCAACTCCGCCAATTCAATTAAAAACGACCATAGAATGATAAAGTAAAAAATTTGGAATAAATAAAATCAAATTGAAGCTGAAATAGTGCATGGGCCAAGTCCAATGATATGGGCAGTGGCCCATGGGTTAATCTATCCACGGACAGAGAGGCCCATGGGCCAAACTAGTTTATGGATAGAATACTCCATCCATGGATGAGGCTCAACGTATTGTCCGCGCTTATCCTTGACGATTTGACAAAATCGTCAATAGAGAACGGCCAAAAGTTTGTTATGACAATAGAATACAAAAATAAATTGATGGAAGATTTATTTTGTATTGCTGAATTTAGAAATAACAACTAGCAGTTTAGGAGAAGAAAAGAGATTAGAGAAGGGAAGGAAGGAGAAGAAAGATCCAAAGAAGAGGGAAATTAAGAAGGGAGGCGAGGAAAATTCAGAAGAAGGAGAGGTGAGGGAAAATACGTAGCACAACTACTCGCTCACCTTCTCTTTACAAATGGTATTTAAACTCTGTCTACCCTAACTGTCTTCTACGTTAGCAAGATAGCACATTGGTTGAATTACTCTTTTGCCCTCATCCTTGTGTTTCACTTTCGACAAGTTTTCTAGCTCGACCAAGCTTGACAGTAATAGGCACCCCCATTAGACAAACCTTGTCCCCAAGGTTGGAATGAAAGAAATTCAGCCATAATGCGTTAGGAGTCTACCCATGTGGCATCTGAGATTGGATGACCCTCCCATAAAATTAACCATTGCTTAACCAGAAAGTCCACTCTTTTAATGACTCTAGTCTAAAGTAGAGCTCAAGGTGATCTGTTTTCTCTATTTGTGTACTCCAAAGGCAAAGTGAGTTGTGGGACATGTGTAGAGCCAATGTACTTTTTAACAGAGAAACATGAAAGACCGGATGGATTCGAGTTGATTCTGGAAGGGCAAGTTTCTAAGCTACTTGTTCAATACGTTATAACACTTCAAAGGGTCCAAAATATTTTGGAGCTAACTTTTTTGTCTGTCTATTTGCCATAGAAACTTCCCGGTAAGGTTGAAGTTTGAGATACACCCTATCACCTACATCAAATTGTCTTTCGGTACGACCATTGTCAGCATACTTTCGCATTCGAGCTTCGGATTGAGTAATATTTTGTTTGAGCAATCTATCCATGTGTAACCTATCACGGAGTATAGAATCAACCTCAGTAATAGATGTTTGTATATATGGTCCCAAAGCTAATTGTGGAGGAGGAAAACAGTAAAGAGCTTCAAATGGAGTCATTTGTATCGCTGATTGAACTGTTGTATTATACCACCATTCCACTAAAGGCAGCCACTTAAACCATTGATTGGGATGTGTGTGCGTCATACAACATAGGTACATCTCTAAACATTGATAAAGCCACTCTGTTTGCCTGTCTGATTTAGGATGATAGGCCATCGATAAATGTAGCTGGGTGCCAATCGATTTGAATAAAGATTGCCAAAATTGAGAAACAAAGATTTTCTCCATGTTGGAGACTATGTATTGAGGGAGGCCATGCAATCTATAGATATTATCCATGAAAATTATTACCACATCCATAGCAGTGGCCGTATTTCGTGAATCGATCAATTAAAACCAAAATGCAGTTTGCCTTACCCGAAAATGGAAGACCTTCAATGAAGTCCATGGCAATATGACTCCAAGGTTTATCTAGAATTGGTAAAGGCTATAACAATCCAGGGTAGGATAGTGTTCATGTTTGCATTTTTGGCAAGTATGGCACCGTAACACAATGTTGCGAACTGCTGTCTACATGCCTGGCCACCAAAGGAATTGCTTGGCCTTGTGAAGAGTGGCTTGAATACTAGAGTGCCCTCCTGACTGCGAGTCATTAATGGCTTGAAGTACCTTCTGGCAAATAAGACCTGAAGCGCCCAATACTAATTTGCCTTTATAACGAATAA
This sequence comes from Begonia loranthoides, assembly GCA_022433065.1. NCBI lineage: Eukaryota > Viridiplantae > Streptophyta > Magnoliopsida > Cucurbitales > Begoniaceae > Begonia > Begonia loranthoides. The sequence continues at coordinate 12,115,740 of CM039486.1, read as the reverse complement.
TGTTGTCTATAAAAGTGAACTCTTTTTCCTCCATCGGTTGAAGGAGAATCTTATTAATCAATTCAGAAGACCACGGATCTTCAGCAAAACAATCGATAACCTCCTGAATCCACGTTGGTTGATTCATAGTGTGACACTGACAAGATAACGTATTAGAATCCATCGTGAAAGAGCATCTGCCACTTGTTCATACTTCCTTTTTTATGCTGAATAGAGTACCGTAAACCCAATAATATTGTGAGCCACTTCTGCTGTAATGGAGTAGTGATTCTCTGTTCTAACAAAAATTTAAGAAAATGGTGGTTAGTTTGAATTATAAACTCGTTACCTTCAAGGTATTGGCGCTAGTGTTGAACTACCGAGACCTGAGCGAGAAGCTCCTTTTCATAAATTGAATAGCCTAGATTCCTAGAATTAAAGGCCTTGCTCATTAAGGCAATTGGGTAATGATTTTGCAAGAGTATTGCACTCATCCCGCCATAGCAGGCATCTAGTTCAATAACAAATTTTTCAAAGAAGTTTGGCAATGCGAGAACTGGGGCACTCGACATCGCCATTTAGCTTGGAAAGCGTTATCAGATTCATCAGTCCAGTGAAAAGCATCCTTTTTAAGAAGGTCCGTCAAAGGTTTGGCTAGACTGCCATAGCCTTGAACAAACTTCCTATAATATCCCGTAGACCAAGGAACCCACGCAAGTGTTTAATATGAGTCGAACATGGCCATTCTATCATAGCTAATATCTTGTCAGTGTCTGGTGCTACACTCTGACTAGAAATAATGTTCCCCAAGTAAGTAACCTTAGATTGGCTAAATGAACAGTTAGTTTTACAAATAGCGTATTATCACTTAGCAGTTGCAAGACTGATTGAAGATGAGAGTAGTGATGCTCCAAATTACGACTATAGACCAGAATATCATCGAAGAAGACAAGAACAACTTTTCTGAGGTGAGGCTGAAAAAGGGAATTCATGAAGGGCTGAAAGGTTACTGGAGCATTGATGAGGCCAAACATCATGACTTTGAATTCATATAAACCATGGTGAGTGTGGAAAGCTATTTTGTAATAGTTTTTCTGTTTAACCCTGATTTGGTGATAGCCTGACCGGAGGTCGATCTTGGAAAATACAATTGAACCATGTAACTCATCTATTAGACAGTCGATCAGTGGATTTGGAAATTCTTCTTCAATGGTGATGGCATTGAGTTGGTGATAATCCACGCAGAATCGCCATTGACCATCCTTTTTCTTTACTAGCAGAACAGGGGATGCGAATGGACTGTTACTAGCTGTGATTATTACGTCTTCTAACATCTCTGTGACTAGCCTTTCAATCTCAGACTTATGTGTGAACGGGTAGTGATATGGGTGCAATAAAAAAGGTTTAGCACCATCCACAAGCGGAATTTCATGATTGTGTTGACACAAAGGTGGCAGCCCATGTGGAGTATTGAAAACCTCTTTGAAATCATCTAGTAAGAGCTGGATATTATGGGGGGTCGGCTAGTCGTCACCGGTGGAGATAAGTGAAATCTAAGTAGCAATATAATGAGGTTGTTGTTGTACCCATGAAGAAAAAGAGCGGACTGATACATTTTCAAGGATAGTCGCTGGTTTGGCAACATGTAGAAGCATTTCTTGACCGTTGTGGGAAATTTTCAAGTAGCCATTTGGTAGATCAAAAGTCACTGGATCGACATGGTTTGTAATACCTCAACTTATTAAGTGAGTTGACTATCGGGGTATTCCCAAAGATGTACATGTTAGATTATAAATTATGAGAATTTTATTGGATGACAATTAATATTACTTAAGGGGAGTAATTAATGAGGTATGTTATTTATAAGCCTAATAATTAAGTAACTAATTAATGATATTAATTAATTAATTAGTTAAAGATAAAATGGATGATTACCTAATCAATTAAAGATAAAATGGCAAATTTTGTAATTAAAATAAATATTAATGTATTTAATTAAATTATATTGTTGGATTTAAATAATTAAAGAGGATTTAAAAATGAGAGAAGAATTGTGGTAGAGGGTGATGAACCGGTTCACTGAGTGCACCGGTTTAATAAATAAACGAATGGCCTCTGGCTATTCGCTGGAGGGGAGCCCGAAATTACGAAAGAGAGAAAAGGGAGAGACAGGGAGAGACAAGGAGAGCGAGAGAGTAGGGAAAGCAAGAGAATAGATGAGATGAGGGAGAAGGAGGAGAGTGTGACGGCGAAGTTCGGGCCGCCGTTCAGCGGACAGAGGCGTGACGGACTGTGTGGGTCACAGCTCGAGCTTCGGGTCACCAATTTTGGGCGTCGGTCATCTGGTCGCATTTTTTGTCAAACTTCCAGCGATGCTTGGAGATGAATGGCGACGGCGACAGTGATGAATGGCCGGTGTGGTACTCGGGAATGGGGATTTGGCGTCGAGAGGGTGTGGGTGTCGCTTGGGTTGTTGGGCGATTTGGCGATTCAAGCTGGACCGGCCGAAGGCCCTAGTCTAGCTTGTGGTCTGGTTTCTCCCCCTTGTGCTTGCTCTACAAGAATCGACAGAGAGACAGTTTAGACCTCGTAGCTGTGAATGGCTCGGGTAGGGTATGGGTACCTCTATTCTAGAAGACGTAGAGGGGCAGGAGTAGAGTAATGAGTACCCAATGAGAGATGTAGAAATGCATTGGAGAAGGAGGAATTGGCAGTATGCTTCGGGTGAGTTGGGCAGGGAGCCGAATTGCTCTCTGGAAGTTGAGGAAGGCAGAAGAAATGTGAGCTGTAGGGGAGAGCTTTGGCTAAGAGCTTCAGGTACCGGAAAGAGATAGAGGACAAAGATTTAGCGCTAATTCGCATTAAAGATTTGAGGTAAGGAAATAGGAATGTCTTGGCCAGAGGGGGGCCCTACACCGCAAGTGGAGTGCGTGCGTTTTACGTTCGTTTCCTGAAATGCTTACTGCTAATTCCTTAGATGATTTCCTGTTATATTTGCTTGTTGACTCCTTACCGTGGATATTTCCTTGGTCGTTGATAGTGTAAAATTGTTAGCACTTGGTAGAATATGATTAGCTCTACAATTCATCTCCTTTATTACTAGTTTTGCTTTTATAGTTGTCTCTGTAATTGTGATCAAATGCCTTACTCTATAGACATACCCCTTATTGTTAATTGTTCTTCCTACTACTTACGTTTTACTTTAATTGTTATGATGAATTGCTGTGATAAATAATAAATGAGTAAATGTGATAAGCATAAATGATTAGAGTGTGAAGGATGAGAAGCAAGAATGATCTAAGAGTTTCCTTGATGAAGACTATTATGCATTTCTTTACTGCTTTTCCTTACTGCTTTCCTTGCAATATTTTACTGCTTTCCTTAGTGCTATACTTATATAGTTCTGCATAAGTGTCTTTCCTTTAGAATGAGAATGACCGTTAACCAAGCATATCTAGTTGACTTTAATTAGAAGCTGAGCATGTTAATTAATCTAATTAATTAACTCGTCGTTAAATAACTAGTTTGGACAAGACATATTAAATTATAACTAAACCTTGAGCATTAATTCAATTGAGTATGTTAATCAATTTATTGTAGTTTAACTAACCAACTCACTAATCTAAACATGTGAACTATTTAGTTAATGTAAGCATGTGAACTAATTAGTAAATCTAAGCATGTGTATTAATTAGTTAATCTAACCCTGAGCATGTTTAACTAAATAATCAATTATCGTAAATTAGATAAATAACTAATCTATCTAAGCATGTGAACGATGACTAACTAAGATAATAATGGTGGATAACTTAATTGTACTTTGCTTAAGCATGTAATTGATTAGAAAAATGTAACGACCCAAATTTTTATAAATCCTAAAAAATGCGTGAAAATTTGAAATTTCCTTTTGAAACCAAATCAGAGAGTGCCTAAGTCCGGATCGCTACCAACCGTTCGTAAAACTCGTTATAAAAACCCCATTTATGAAACTATGCGGAAGCGTAGATAAAATCGTTTGTTTAAAACTTTGCAGGAGCGTAAAGAACTAATTTAAAGAAGAAATACTAAACCATTGAAATACCACTTGTTATACAATTTACTATTTGATTGAATTACAACATTTAAAACTTAATTAAAACGGTTTCTCTTTTAGCCATTTTCCTATGCCTGGCCAGCCCCGGACTCCCTCACACGTGCAAATTCATCATCTGCTACCTTTATTGTTTGATTATTATCTTTTACTACTCCTAGTCCATGCATTCCTCATAGCATACTAGTACCTTTATCCACACCACAAGCAACTGTAAGCCCGACAGCTTAGTAAGGACAAAAGGTTTAATGCATATGAATACCACTCTTTGGTCCATTTTGGAATGGGGGCCACCCAAACCAATCCTTTCATTAAGTCATTAATCCATTTATTACTTTACTAAATCTTACTTTGATCCCTTGGGATCCATTATTCTATTATTCCATTATTCTATACTCGTACTTCGAGCGAAGGTTTTTCTCGTGCAATGGAATAGTGGACCTAGCATTTCCCCTTGCATCTAGAACTCCCGTACCCTATGGGGGGGGGGGGGGGCTATGCCTAGATCGCAGATTAGATCTGCTACCCATCCACTCCCCATTCCCCGTTTCTTCTTTACTTTTTCTTAACTTTTCACCTCACTTATGCATGCTTGCGTACCACGCCGTGTGATATGCCGCAAGGTCCATTCACTAGATCGAGAGCCCAGGAGATTTCTAATTTGTTTACTCATTTTACAGGGGATCAATTCTATGCTAATCTTGGAGGAGAACCAACATTTGAAGACATGGAGAAGCCCTTCAATTTATTGGTTTGGACACATGGAGGAGACAACTCAAGTGATGTTCCTCTCGGCCCTCAAGAAAAGTACTCCCACTAAGGCCGTGTGTTCAATCCTTTTTTTGGTACAATTTATGCTAATGTTTTTGGAGAATATCATGCTGTTGTTTTTGAAGATTTGCATGGTTATAGAAAAGGAACTTTTGCATGAGAAATGAAGTGGTGATGCTAGAGTCCATGGACCACTCAAGTTAACCTAATAAGCCATTCACAATGCCCTAGCCGAGTGGTGACATTACCATTTTATTTGTCATTTATTTTCTTTTTCTTTTTTCCTTATATTTTGTAACCCTAATGGAGCACTATATATATTACATTTGAGCTACCGAGCAGGTAGTGAACATTTGATAAAGAAAACCCTAGTTTTTGAAGAGAAACTCTTCACCTCTTTCTTGAGGTCACCATTTCTTCTCTCGGCCAAGCTTCTTGGAGAGATCTGAGTGAGAGAGCCACCATTTCTTCAATCCTTGTTCATTTTGGTTGAAGATCTTACTGTCCCTCCTTGTCTTACTGCCTCTAAGGTAGTAGATCTAGAGTGTAAGTGAGGTAAAACGTACATCCCAGCCTGGTTGGAGACACTCCTTGTGGAGTTCAATCAAAACAAAGGTGCAGATCAGTTCACCTTTGACTCCTCCCAAATTCGCCTTCCGTTTACATTGGCACAGAGGCCTCAACTAAATGTTGACCGACCATAACAAAATCCTCAAACCGCAAGGAGAAGAAATGTGGGTGTTCGGAGACCCCATTTTTATGATGATGATGAATCCGATTTTACTCCAAGAATTTCAGCCAAAGATGAGTTGAAGAATGTCAAAGTATCCATTCCTCCTTTCAAAGGGTCCAGCCAAGGTGATGAATTCATGGAATGGATTGAAAAGGTGTAGAAGATTTTTGGGTGTTATGATTATTCCGATGGAGCAAAAATTCAGCTTGTGGCACTAGAGCTTAACGGTTATGCTCACTTGTGGTGGGAGAACCTTAAAGCTCAGTGGAGGAGAGATGACATGGAAGAAGTTGATACATGGGGGGAAATGAAAAATTTGATGAGAAAGAAATTTGTGCCACTACATTACCGACAAGAGTTGCTTTATCAAGTGCAAAGTTTGAGACAAGGGTCATCGACGGTTGATCAGTATTTGGCCGAGTTTGAAACTTTGAAGAACAGATGTGGACTTGAAGAACCAGAGGATCAAGTCATAGCGAGGTTCATTAAAGGTCTCCACTGTGATATAGGAGAGATTTTGGAGGTGCAACCACTTGACACCATGGAGGGTGTTATCCAAATGGGCGTGAAGGTGGAGCGGTAAAGATTGAGAAAAGGAAAGGAGGTGGCCACCAAGTTCACCCCTAAAAAAAAGTTTACCTATCCCAAGCCCCAAACCAAGGAGAATGAAAAGATAACAAACTTCAAAGGGGCAAATAACAAGGGAGTTACCATCAAAACCATGGATGACAAGAAAGTGGTAGGTGAAGCTCCTAAGCCGAGAGCAAGGGACATCCAATGCTTCAAATGTCTCGGACATGGTCACATTGCCTCTCAATGCCCCAATAAATGAGTTATGATTTTTAGGGAGGCCACAAATGAACTAATTAATGAGGATGAAGATGAAGCATCCACCACCCTTGAGGAGGGAGAAGAAGAAGTTGATGTGGCCGAGAGATGCTTAGCACAAGAAGGACTTTTGTTGATGGTGATTCAGAAATCTCTAGTTGCTCACACCCGTGGAGACAATGAGCAAAGGGAGAATATTTTTTTTAGTAGATGCCTAATCAGAGATAAATTACGCTCACTCATCATTGATGGAGGGAGTTGCACAAATGTGGCATCTAAAGAGCTTGTGGGCAAATTGAAATTGGAGACCACCATGCACCCGAATCCATACCAATTGAGTTGGTTGAATGACCGTGGATTGTTGAAGGTGTCCAAGCAAGTGAAGATTGATTTTACAATTGGGGATTATGAAGATCAAGCCCTATTTAATGTTGTTCCAATGAATGCAAGCCATATCTTGTTGGGAAGACCATGGCAATTCGATCAGGGAGCATTACACGATTGTTATACAAATGAGTATTTACTCAAGCACCAAGGCAATAATTTTATTTTAATGCCTCTTAATCCGAAGCAATTGGCCAAAGATGATGTAGCTAAGAGGGGGAAAAAGTCCAAGACTAACTTGTTTTTGTCAAAAAATGAGTTGAAGAAGAGCCTTTGTGAAAGAGGGCCAATTGTCCTCATCTTCTTCAAAGAAAGAATGGAGGAGCTAGGAGTGGTTCCTATGGAAGTTGCACGACTCCTTAAAGATATTCAAGATGTTTTCCCCGAGGAGTTACCTCAAGGACTTCCACCCTTTTCGAGGGATTGAGCATAGAGTTGATCTTGTGGCCGGAGTAGTTCTTCCAAATCGTCCCGCTTATAGACTAAACCCAGAGGAGGCCAAAGAACTTCAAAAACAGGTTCAAGAACTTCTAGAGAAAGGGTACATTTGAGAATCAATGAGCCCTTGTGCTGTTCCTAGTTTGTTGGTACCCAAGAAAGATGGCACTATGAGAATGTGCATTGATAGTAGGGCCATAAATCGGATTACTATTAAGTATCGGTTTGCCATACAGAGACTAGAAGACATGCTTGATGAACTTAGTGGGGTGGCTATTTTCTCTAAAGTGGATTTGAAGAGTGGTTATCACCAAATCCGGATGCAAGAAGGTGATGAAAGGAAGACGGCTTTCAAGACTAGGCATTGTCTTTTTGAATGGTTAGTGATGCATTTCAATTTAACAAATGCTCCTAGTACTTTCATGTGACTAATGAACCATGTGTTGAAAGAGTTTTGGGGAAATTTTATTGTGGTATACTTTGATGACATTCTTGTGTATAGCTCAGATTTGGCTTTACATGTGGAGCATCTACGATTGCTATTTGAAACATTGAGAAAGGAGAAACTTTTTGGGAATCTTAAAAAGTGCTCTTTTGCTCAAGAAAGAGTGCATTTCGTGGGGTTCATACTTTCAAAAGGGGGCATGGAGATGGATGAAGCCAAGGTGGTGGCCATTAAAGAGTGGCTGATTCCAAAGAGTGTTTCGGATGTGAGGAGTTTTCATGGATTAGCCTTTTTCTATAGGAGGTTCATTCAAAACTTTAGCACCCTCATGGCTCCCATGACTGATTGTATAAAGAAAGGGAGAGAATTCCAATGGAGTGAAGCATGTCAAAGATGTTTTGAAGACATCAAGCAAAAATTGTGTCGAGCTCCCATCCTTCGGCTACCCGATTTCAATAAGGTGTTTGAATTAGAATGTGATGCTTCGGGATTGGGGATTGGTGCTGTCCTAAAGCAAGAAGAAAAGTCAATTGCCTTCTTTAGTGAAAAGTTGAAAGATGACACCCTCAACTACTCAACCTATGACAAGGAATTCTATGTGGTTATCCGAGCATTGGAGGTATGGCAACATTATTTACTTCCTAAAGAGTTTGTTATTCACTCGGACCAGTAAGCTTTGAGGCACCTCAAGGGTCAAAACAAGTTGAACAGAAGACATGCAAAGTGGCTTGAGTTTCTCGAACGGTTTCCCTACATCATTAAGTACAAGAAAGGAGAAACCAATGTTGTTGCCGTTGCACTTTCAAGGAGGTGCAACCTTCTAATCGAATTGAACACAAGAATAATGGGATTCGAATGGATCAAAGGTGCATATTTGGAAGATGAAGAATTCAAAGAGATCTACCAACAATTATCTCAAGGCAAGGCTGAGGGTACTTACCATCTCATGGATGGATATCTTTGTAGAAGTGGGTGGATTTGTGCGCCGAGAGGAAGCCTTCGGGAGTCTTTGATAAAGGAAGCTCATGAGGGAGGTTTAACATGTCACTTTGGTGAAAAGAAGACATTCGAGGCTATGAAGGAGCATTTCTTTTGGCCACACCTTCAAAAGGATGTTCACAAAGTGGTGGAGAAATGTATTACTTGCAAGAAGTCCAAGAGCCGATTACTACCCCAAGGACTTTATATGCCACTACCAGTTACAAGCCATCCGTGGGTTGAGGTGAGCATGGATTTTATTTTGGGACTACAACATACTAGTAGATCCAAAGATTCAATTTTTGTAGTTGTGGATAGATTTTCAAAGATGGCACATTTCATACCTTGTTCCAAAATTGATGATTCAAGTCATATTGCCGATTTGTTCTTCCGAGAAGTTGTGAGACTTCATGGTGTTCCCAAATCTATTGTGTCGGGCCGGGATACTAAATTCCTTACTGCTTTTTGGGGAAGTTTGTGGAGGAAGATTGGTACTAAGCTCCTCTTTAGCACCTCCTTCCATCCCCAAACGTATGGTCAGACGGAAGTTGTTAATAGGACTCTCGGAGCACTGTTAAGGAGCATCCTTAGAGGGAAGCTCAAGGATTGGGATTTACAACTCCCTTATGTGGAGTTTGCATATAATCGAAGCATGCACACTTCCACTCAGAAAACACCCTTTGAAGTTGTATATGGCTTCAATCCTTTAACTCCCTTAGACATTATTCCTATTAGATCAAAGGAGATGACCAATACCGAGGGAGAAGCCAAGGCCGAGCACATCAAATCTTTGCATGAATCGGTGAGGAAGTCAATTGAAAAGAAGAATGAATCTTATGCTAAGCAAGCCAATAAGGGCAGAAAAGAAGTGATCTTCAATGAAGGGGATCTTGTATGGCTTCACTTATGTAAGGAGAGGTTTCCACACAAAAGAAAATCCAAGCTCATGCCTAGAGCCGATGGACCCTTCCTTGTGCTACAAAGGGTGAACAACAATCCCTATAAAATTGACCTCCCCGAAAACTATGGTGTGTCGGCCACTTTCAATGTACAAAACTTGTCACCCTATATAGAAGCTGAAAATGACCAAGAGAATTCAGGGGAAGAACTTGATTTGGGGACAAATCCTCAACTACCCCAGGAGGATGATATGTCGCAAGGTCCATTGACTAGATAGAGAGCCCGGGAGATTTCTAATTTGTTTCCTCATTTTGTAGGGGATCAATTCTATGCTAATATTGGAGAAAAACCAACATTTGAAGACATGGAGAAGCCCTTCAATTTATTGGTTTGGACACATGGAGGAGACAACTCAAGTGATGCTCCTCTTGGACATCAAGAAAAGCACTCCCACTAAGGTCGTGTGTTCAATCCTTTTTTGGTACGATTTATGCTAATGTTTTTGGAGAATATCATGCTGGTGTTTTTGAAGATTTTAATGGTTATAGAAAATGAACTTTTGCATGAGAAATGAAGTGGTGATGCTAGAGTCCATGGACCACTCAAGTTAAACCTAATCAGCCATTCACAATGCCCTAGCCGAGTGGTGACATTACCATTTTATTTGTCATTTATTTTCTTTTTCTTTTTTCCTTATCTTTTGTAACCATAATGGAGCACTATATATATTACATTTGAGCTACTGAGCAGTTAGTGAACATTTGATAAAGAAAACCCTAGTTTTTGAGGAGAAACTCTTCACCTCTTTGTTGACGAACAATCGGCCAAGCTTCTTGGAGAGATCCGATTGAGAGAGCCACCATTACTTCAATCCTTGTTCATTTTGGTATAAGATCTTACTATCCCTCATTGCCTTGCTGCCTCTAAGGTAGTAGATCTAGAGAGTAAGTGAGGTAAAACGCATATCCCAGCTCGGTTGGAGACACTCCTTGTGGAGTTCAATCAAAACAAAGGTGCAGATCGGTTCACCTTTGACTCCTCCCTAATTTGTCTTTCGTTTTCCTCCATCAGCTTCAGCACCAAAGTTGCTAAAACCACCGACAAAATCACCCCCTTTTCATCAGAATTCTAAGGAAGGAAAAATCAACAGAAAAGGAGTTTGGGTTCAGAAGTTACACACCTTTCTTTTGCTGAAGACTCAATCTGTCGATTCCCACCGACCTCTGAGCAGCTTTCGTATGAGATCTCGAGTTGCATATAGGCTTTTGAGCTGAAATTTGGAGGGAGTAAACTAGATATATGTGAGAGTGAAGTATCCAAAAATCAGCTTCATAGAAGCTCTGGAGAGGGAGTTCAACCGTCGCTAATCTGAAGCAAGTAAGCTACTTGCTTGAAGTACTCCCTAGTTGTCTATATTAACATGATGCATGTTCATACATTCTCAACCTATCATGATGCATGATGATTCACTACATAACATTCATCATAATTGAAGTGCGCATTGAATAAGAGTAACTGGAATTGAAAGCGCATATAATAAAAGTAAGGCATGGAAATAACTATGCATAGTAGAAAACAATTACAATATTGAATTGAACGACGAGTGCATACAAGTATAGTAAACATATATGTAATTTACCTATATTCTCCTACTTAGAAAATAACTACATTTATCATGTTATTTAATTATTTTAGGCTATTTACATGCTCATCTTTCGATAATTCCTAGTTAATCATTCTAACTAATTTTTTTTGTTAATTATCTTGCTCTTTATAAATTCCCATTTAAGCAAATTAACATGCATCTTAGTTAAGTTACTTTGCATGCTTATTGTTAATTATCCTAATTTAATTTACACATTCTAATTAGTTACTTGTTCATGCTCATACCATTATTGTTACCCTAGCTAATTACATGCTCAATTAGTTGGTTAATTATCATAATTAAAGTTCAATTATCAATTAAACCACTAATTAATTGACATGCTCCGATTTCTTAATTAACTTACTTAACTAATTGATTAACATGCTCGATTGATTGCGTTGGTTAATTACACTAGTTAATAAATGATCGAGTTGACTATCCCAATCAGTTACATGCTTGCATGCTTTTATCCTAGATGATTTACACATGCTTTTATGCTAGTTAGTAAATTGAACTATTACCATTCACATGCTTCCTACATTGCTTATTCTAGGTGATTTAGCTTTTGTTGTTGATTGATCTAAACATACTAATCTAATTAATCATGACAATAAATTGTTATTCTAATTAACTACATTCTTAGATTAGCTAATCATTAACATGCTTTGGTTTTTTATTTAACAGCTAATTAAGTGATTAAACAAATAAATCGACATTCTCACACCAAACATACATGTAAGGAAATAAACAACATTAGTAAAGGAAATCTTGGTTCGTTCATACTCATCCCATCCTCACCCATTTCTCTCTTCACTTTCTCGTTCTTTATTTCTCAGCAATGACTAACAATATCACTTAGAAATCACAGAAATCACACCATTATCAAAGAATATCATCAAGGGAATATCCCAAAAATCTACAGCATACTACAGGAATCACAAAACATTCTAATTCTACAAAGCAAAACTATCAACTACCAATACTAACATTAGCATTTCAAGGCAAACAACATGTAGTAAACAAAGCAATTAACAGACTTAATAACTAACATACACTTAACTAACAACTAACGTACATTATACTCACAGTAAGCATTTCACTAGTATTAACACTAAACTCACAACATTTAACTACCTCACACTCCCATACTTGTGGTGTAGGGCCTCAATGGCCAAGACACCCCTATCCCTTACCAATTTGAAGAACACTCAACAAACAGGGACAACTGCCACTCCCCAGCAAGTAGCAGCTCACTTCCAGCTCAATCACGTAGCTCACTCCCCACAGCCAACTCTTACACACCACACTTACACTCCACCTCCACAGTTTCACTCACTCACTGGAACCCTCTCTCTTTCTTGCAGCTCTCTCTCTCTCACAAATCCCTCTCTCTGGAATTTCTAAGACTGAAGGTTGAAGAGGGGAAGGGAGAGCTATTACCTGGGATGGAGGGAACACCATCATCACCATAGGGGAGGAGCACATGCAAGCTACGGGCATAGGGGATGATTTTTCGTCGCCCGTGGAGAGGGGAGGTTCGATTCTGTTGACTCTCCCATGATTTTCTTCGATTTTCCTCGATTTCCATCATTTTCTTTTTATTTTATTTCGTAGGTCTGGGCTATTTTAGATGGATGCGGACGCATAGGTCTAGTCCGCATTTGTCCACAAGGCTGAATCTTCACAGGCTAACTCACACTTGAGGACGTGGAAGGGCGTCCTCGTCTTGTCCGTACCGTCCGAAGTCGGTATTCGGATGCCATATCGTGTCTGCAACAGTGTCCGCACTATCGTCCGAAAGTGTCTTAATTTCAGACAGAGGCAAATTGGACGATACCTCAACTAGTTCGCAACATCCCAACTCATCCGAAACTGTCTAGGAAAGAATAGATTCGATGCAGATGCAACACCTCTCGTCCGCATCGTCCAGACCCTCATCCACAACACTACACCTAGGACACCAGATCACATCCTGAGTCTTGTCTTAACCCTTCACTGTGTGTTCAACCCATTTGCGGATGACACATCTTGTCCGCGGTGTCGTTCGCATGTTGTCTGAAACTTCACGATACAATGAAGTCAGGACGGTACATCTCGTCCCCAAGTTGTCTCAAGATCTCGGGATGATGCTCCACACGTTTGTGGACGACATGATTCATCCGCAGAGTCGTCCGCAAGCGTCCAAAAACACCCTGGACAACTTTTCTCACGTTTTTCTCACTAACTCCTATCCCGTAACCATTCCCCCATGAATACTTGTCACAAAATGATACATAAATATGTGATGCAGTACTCCCTTGCTCCTAACACTTGATTACATCACGTATATGAGGGAAATGTTAGCAGAATTACCCCTAAACTTAATGCTTTAGAATATCCTTGGTAATACCCCGATAATTGTCCGACTTAAATATATCGGGGTGTTACCAAAATATGTTAACTAACTTAACTTGGACAATTAGAATAATGAGCATGTTTAAATAAACAAACTAGCATGTTAATCAACTAGTTGTAGTTTGCATGTTATTGTCCATTAAACCTAAGCATGATTAACTAGAATAAAAGTATGCAATCAACTCTTAAGCATGTAAATTGTAAAGAACTTGAGTATGCTTAATTAACTAATTAGTTGAGCATGTTAATTATTACTGACCCTTAAGCATAATAGTTGTTATATATCTAATATTAGCACGTTCAACTAGTTAGTATGTTAATCAATTAAGTAGGACAATAATTGACTTACTAGTTAGCACGTTTAATTAATTAGCTATGCATGCTTAATCCATTAAACTATTAAAAGCATGTTTAGTGAATCATAATAAATGCATGTTTAATTATAATCTTTCTAGAGCATGTAAATTGACTAGGGAATTAACTAGGATAACTAGCATGTAAATCAATAATGTGTTCTGTTCAAGCATGCCCTTCATTGTTTTAATTCAATGACTGTTGTTCTAATAGGTGTGTGTGAAAGTCCTGTTTTCCCTTAGTACTTGTTGTTGATTTCCTTATGTGTTTTGTTGTTTCTAATTCAGTAATTTAATTGTTCTACAATATGCGTTTTCAATTCCTATTATTCAATTATTGGTTGTTTACATTTCCATGCACTTTTAAGTCCTGCAATTTCAATTACAGTTACTTTCTTTATGCGCACTTCAATTCTTATGAATGTTACGTTATAAAGCATCATGCATAGTGGTAGATTGAGAATGTATGGTCATACGTCATGTTAATAGAAACTAATAAGGAGTGCCACAGGATGGTACGTACACATGCATGAGTGAGGATAAAATGATGAAAATGGGTAAAAACAATACAATAATAAAGGTTCCTGTTGTACTGTTAGCTTAGCCCAGCACAGGAACTGAAAAAAGAGATAATAAGATAATAAAGGTTTCTCTGGTACCGTCAACTTAGCCCGGCACACAAACTGGATGACAAAAATGATAAAATGGGAATTGGGAGTGGATGGGTAGCGGATGTAGTCTGGAATCTAGGCGGTGCCCCTCCCTCATAGGGTACGGGAGTTCTAGATTGCAAGAAAAAGGTTAGATCCGAGCACTATGCCATTGCACAAGAAAAACCTCCCAATTTCTACTCGAAGTACGAGTAACGAACGAACGACCTAAAGTAAAGTAATAATATGGTAAATGGCTAATGAAATGATTGGTTTGGGTGGCCCCATTCCAAAAAGGACTAAAGAGAGGCATGTCATATTGCATAAACCCTTTTTCCTTACTGAGCCATTAGGCTCACGTATTACTTGTGGTATAGGTACAAACGACGAACAGATAATAAGCAGATAAAAAACAGATAACATAAAAGCAAGGATGATGGGTTGCACGTGCAAGGGACTCCGTGGCTGGCCAGGCATAAAGAGGGTAAAGGATAGTCAGTTGAGATTTAATTAATTTTTCTAAATTGTAATTAAAGGATGATTAATTTCTGGTTTCACTTATCAACACAGTATTCCAATTGTTTAGTATTTCTTTCTTAAATGATTTTTATTTACGATTCAGCATAGTTTTATTAACTAGATTTTATAATAAGTTTTTTGAACGGTTGGTAGGGATCCGATTTATGCACTCTCTAATTTGGTTTCAAAAGGAAATTTCAAATTTTCACGCATTGTCGAAGATTTACGAAAAATCTGGGTCGTTACATGGTTAATCCAGTCTATTCCCAATATCATATCACTTCCCGTTAACTGTAAGGCATGAACAGAAAAAGAAAATTATGTGGATTGCATTCTCCACAATATAGGTGAGCTTACAGGAGCGCTGATCATGGTATTGCCATTGGCAACTGTCACTGGTAAAGAGCAAGAGGAGTCCAGTTCCAACCGTAAGTGCGTAACGAGAGTGCTATCCAAAAAACTGTGGGTGCTACCACAATCATTGAAAATAAAAATAGGGATATAACGTATACAAAATGTAATTCGAAAGGTGGAATGAGCAGTTTGACCAGATAATATAGTGAGAGATTTCCATAACCTTAAAGTCTTCAGAAATAATTAATCCTTCAGTTGACTCGGTTGTTGAGTCAAAGGTTGGAGGAGAGTCTACCAAGATGTAGTGCAATGATTGGTTTTTACACACATGACCCATTGTATATTTCTCATCTCATTTGAAACAGAGCCCTAATTTCTTTTTCAGCTGCAACTCGGCCTTAGATATCTTATGAAAGCGTTATGGCTTGGGATCGGAATCGACCAACAGATTGGGGCCAAAAGTGCCGATTCATGGAAGGAGGTTTGTCGTCCATTTTGAAGCGATAAATGATCTAGTCTGCCGTTGAGATATTTGCAACGCCGTAATGGCGGTCTCCTGTAGTAGAGCAACCTCAAAAGCGTGCGCCAAAGATTGCGGTCTGGTGATTTTAACCATTGCCCTGATCTCTTCCTTCAGTTCACTTGCAAATAACGAAATGAAATAGAGTTTGGTCATGTGAGGTGACAATGAATGAACTAATGCTTTTAATTTTTTAAATCATTCAATATATTCCTTCACTATAGTCAACTAGACTATCTTGCTAAAAGATTCAATGATTTCTTCAGCTGCAATTAGCGAGAACCTCCTGCAAATTTCTGTCAAGAATAGATCCCAATCAGTGTTTGGATAATGGACAGAGAATCTAGCAAAACCAAACATCAGCCTGATCTTGTAAATATAATTATGCCATTGCGATATGTTGGTCTTCAAATATTTGATGCATAGTGAAAATCTATTAGCTTTGCACACCCATTCTCTGGGATTGTCTCTAGTGAAGAAGGGAAAATCAATTCGAGGCACTCGTAGTTGTAATTAATGGTCAGGTCTAACACCACTCGCCGCTCGTGGAGCTGTTGAGCTTGAAGTAGGAATCGGGTCAGGCAATAGTCCTGCTCACTTGGAAGGGAGCGCAACTGATTAAAAGCTACTATTAGCGCATCCATTTTTGCCGTGAGACTTTGATCTAGGTGGTGATACCTCTGATCGTTATCATCCAATCGATGGAATATGTTCTCCATGTATGACTTCATTTCATTTTCCAGCCACTTGATTGACTCATCATTTGCCTTTGATCTAGTTTTTGCCATCGAATCGTCATTGCTCTAATACCAATTTGTTATTATGACAATAGAATACAAAAATAAATTGATGAAAGATTTATTTTGTATTACTGAATTTAGAAATAACAACCAGCAGTTTAGGAGAAAAAAAAAAGAAATCAGAAAAGGGGAGGAAGGAGAAGAAAGATCCAGAGAAGAAGGAAATTAAGAAGGGAGGCAAGGAAAATTCAGAAGAAGGGGAGGCAAGGGAAAACACATAGCAAAACTACTCGCTTGCCTTCTCTTTCCAAATGGTATTTAAACTCTGTCTACCTTACCTGTCTTCCATGTCAGCAGGATAGCATGTTGGTTGAATTATTCTTCTGCCCTCTTCCTTGTGTTTCGCTTGCGACGAGTTTTCCAGCTCGACCAAGCTTGACTGGAACAAAGTTCTGGTCAAAACTCCTTCCCGACTGTCCAGCCACAAGTCATAGTCTAAAATGACTTAGTGGACACGTTGCTGGCCAGAAGGCCTTTACTGATTTTGGCCAAAAAGCTGACGCTTTTGGTTAGTATTTACATTCCGACCTCTAGTATTTTCACAACCAATTCAAAATTCAACAGAACGTTCTATAGCATCAATAATTATAATAAAAAATCCAGTTCCAACCAAACTATTCAGAAATTTCAGAGTCTTCAAAACAAAACAAAAATTGAAACTTAATCCCTACCGGGGATGAACTTCACTGACAAACACCATACTAGAAAGAGCCTCACTACGCTAACACCAACTCTTCACATTAAGAAATAAATCTGCCCAATTAAACCTTATCTTACGAAAAGAAAAATGAAATGGACACAGGGAGAGACGAAGCAAGCTTATCACAACAAAGATCAAATACCTAACCCACCGGAGAACCAACCTTGACTCCGTCGACTTACTGAAGATGAGAAATAGCAGCGAGGACAAATAGAATGGGGGAGAAACAGACCTCCCCCACTATTCCCTATAGAGGGAGGTCTCCCCCCTTTTTTGAAAACAACTTCCCGAAATGGGGGACTTTTAAAAAAAAATTATATTTTTTTTATTTGCTGGGTATAACAAATATATAAGAGTCCCATTAGATGAGGACCCAAAATAGATCTTATCTCACGAGAAGTCTTGGAAGGATTGGAAGCATATCGTCCTAACGAATGAATGATTTGGAGCGTAGAAAACACACATAAACAGTAGTGAATTGAGACCTAGAAACGTAGGAAGGATCTCTATACAAAAAGCAATGATGTCAACTATCAATGGGGCTCCTACAGTCCACTGATAAGCTCAACACGAGAAAAGAAACAACAAAGACAAAAAAATATGATTAATTCAAATTGAAAGGTTTTCAAACAAAATGACAACTTGTAAAGATTGAACTACTATGATACCCCAATATACCAAGGTGCATGATTCCTTAGGCATGGTAAAGAAGCCAAGGAAATTGATTTCAGAATGAATATTAAGAATTCAACCAAATAGAAATAGTACTATTCTATCAGCCAGACTCATATAACAAAACTAGTGCGACAGTCATAGAAGACGAGCACATGACCATCATTGCCTTACCCTCATTGCCAACTCTCCCTAAGTGGATTAAAAACAAATTCAATCAAGGAAACATCCGCTACAGTCGTCCCTCCTGGAAAACCCATCAAACGACTCTAGTTCTTGAACCAAATATTTCTAACCACCTACGTAAATATCAATACTAATGCACTAATACACAAGAACAAGACCCATTCAGAGACTATCCTAGGAAGAGGTTATTTTATCTCTCCTCTTCATGATGCCTACATAGCACCAATTGTGTAACACCTAAGAACCCCAAGACGTAGGAGTTTTTCTCTAGCTCTTAGGTGAATTTCTTCTCTGAGATTCTGAAGGTAGGTGGCTACTATAAGGGTTCAATACTATTCCTTAGACTATATAGTGCTAAAGTTATTCTTTTGTTATTCAACTCTTTATTGTTTTAAGGGAAGTCCAGCATTGAAGAAAGTTTAATAGTCAGACCTTCATAAAAAATCTAGGTAAGAAATGTTTTGCATGTGTCTAGTCTTTGTCTGCATTACAAAGTACTAGGTCACAGTAATATATTTGATGATATTGTTATGATCAAGGGTGTTTTTTTATTGACTGTTAATATGGTTTCGTGTTTAAGATATGTGACGATAACTTGATTGTTTTCATACTAATATGATTTTGTGTTTGAGATACGTGATGCTGACTTGACTGTTTTCATACATGTTTGATGATATTGTTGAATAGTATATTACGTGAATATGTTTACTATTATGTTCATGCATGTTAGATTGTTATCATGTATTATGTATTCTCCATAGATCATGTCTTTCAAGAAAAGAACAAAAACAGTTTACATGCATAAGTTTTTCATGTAAGAAAGACAGATACAAAATTTAAGATACGAATGGTTGTTAATAGATTGTCTCAAAGGTTGGTCCTACAGGGAATAAGCTCGTTCTCCTGGTTAGATCAGGGCTTGATCGAAGTTTACCAAGTGGTTGTGCATTGAGTGCACAAGACTAACAAAAGTCCCTATGAAAGAGATTGTGTGTGCTTCTCATATGTGTGCCTACTCTTCCCGTAAGAATCTCGACAAAGGTTGCGAAGTTATTAAAAGAAAGAAAAGAAAAGGAAGAAGAAAGAACAAAAAGACATGTTTTTACGAATGTGCATCGTATGCTATTATTATGTTGTGCATCTCATACTGAACGCTAGACTCATAGTTTCAACTTTGTCATGTACGTAATGATGAATTCACTAAGGAACATGATAATAGAATTAATGAATCGCAGTTGAAGAGAAATTCTCATGGGCAAAGTCAAAGCGTTGTTGAAGAGAAGTTGACTCGTGAGTGAGGATTTGAAGAAAACAAAAGACTTTATATTTTAATTATGTTTTTAATCAGTTGGATTTTAGTTTGAACTATTATTATCAGTTATGTGTATTTTACGATGAGTTTTGCTATGTTGGATTTAAAAGATATTTATTTTAAATACTTCTAATGTGTATGGTTTTAAAGAAACGACTTTATGTATGATGTATTTAAAAAAACAAGAAAAATATTGTAACGCTTCAGGACGTTACAAATTGAGAGGAGTGTACTTGGTAGCAAAGAGTGTACTTAAAAGATGGAGTGAGGGGAGCAGATGGGGTGTCGACGATATGAGCCATTTTGTTATTTTTTCAGTTTTCTTTCTCTTCTCTCTACAAATTCCTACATCTTTTTCTTCAGTAATCCATCTTCATGCTTGAGATTGAAAATATTTTCCTTCATCTCTTCGGTTAACCTATCAATACACTTAATTTTGTATTGAGTAAACATTAAATAAATGTGATAAGGAATAAATATAATTGCGCAAAAAATATATAATTTGATCGTTTAAAATTATTCAAATGAAAACAAATAGAAAAGATCAAATATACTTTTGACCCTGATAATTCTTATAATTTTAATTATGTCTTTATAATTTTTGTTTGGTTTTTAAATAGTCCATCCATATGCTCTCACGATTAAACTTATAAAAAAATATAATGAGTGAAAATTTTAATGCTAATCATCTGCTCAACTAAGTGATGAGTTGGAATAAATTAACATCTTTTCCTTTCTTTTACTGACTTCTGATTTTTTCCTCCAATCTTTTTTCGTTATTATGAATGAAAGCACAACTGTTGAATCTAGGGCTTAAAAAATGTAAGTGATAGAATATTGCAATTTTCTTTGCGTACTTGGCATTTGTTATTAAGGGATTCAGAAAAATCCAGACCCTAAAACAATCAAATTAGATCTAGAAGAAGCACTTTATTTCGCTCGAGTTGTTTCAGAGCAAGATTGCAGAAATTCTCGTGGCCTCAATCTGCGCGTACAGTGAGAGCCGTTGGTCAGGTCGTCGTAGGTTTTACATTGGCACCCCAGATTTTGTTGATTGCCTAAACTCAAACCTTTCACCTAAGATTCAAATTCAAACTAGTACTCTGCACAATGACGTTATGCTTGGGCCACACAACCACGGACATGTGACTGAGAACTATTATCTATCATTCATCCTTAATTGTAAATATGTAAAAGTATATACATATGATAAAAACTAACATTTGTATAGTTCGTACAATAAATTTTTTTTAAAAATTTTTTAAATCGTAAATCTCATTTAAAATTTGAACCTAGTAAAACTAACCTAAAATAAATTTAAATATTCGTAAAATATTTTAAATTAAATTCAAACATTTAAAAACAAAAATTAAAATAAAAGTTCTTTGTTTTCAATTTGTTTTTTATCAAATCTTCACCCACTGGTCAATTTCGCTCCAACAACGCTTTAACTTCACCCATGTGAATTCTCCATCAACTACAACCATCATTCATTCACATCTTTAAGTTCCTCAGTAAATTTATTCTCACTAACATCATAAAATTCACCTACAAGATGATGTAGCAGTGGAAAGAATAAAGAAATAACCAAAAATAGTTTTAAGAATACCTTTGAGTATATGTGGCCAAATAACAGTTTTTTGGTAACACCTCAAGTTGTCCTTTCACCAATTTAGTTTACTAGGCCCCACCATGAACTTTCATTTTTTGTGATATCTTGGTAGCTTCTTAAATTGTCTTTCCCCAAATATGTCTTTCTAGGTCTCTAGCAAGAATTTCACTTGCTAGTGATTTTCGAAATCCATGAGTTGTCATACCAAGCTTACCATTATTGGAAACACAATTTTTGAAATGGTGTATTGGCCACTAACTTGCTCTTTCCCTTTTTGCATTTAATCATATAAGAAAAATAATCTAGCAACTTATTCTTAGACAATGATGAACACATAGATATGTAGTTTTTGAATCATAAAACCATTTAATATTGAGATTATCCAATCAATGTAAACAAATAATAGAAACTTCCTCAAGATGTCGCATGTTCTACTATTTCCAAAATAGTAATTAAAATCAACAAAATCCTTACCATTCTCATTGCCATAAGTGTTTTTCCATATAATCAATTTAATGTCTTCATTCAATAGTAAGGTTGTCCACGAAATGCAATAAATTTCCATAATCAAAAAATAGTAATTAACTTCAACACCAAGAGTTATAAACAACAACTTTCTTTTTCTACCAATGTGCATATTCACAAATGAGTTTCCACCAAGATTAAGGAGAACAATATTAACCTCAAGATTGCCATATTCACATGTCATGCTACTAATATAAGAAAATCCATCCAACTCTAAAAATACAAGCAATTAAGTTGTCCATTGACACATACCTCTTTGCTTTAAGCATAGTAGTTTCAAACCGATTTTTCTTTAATGTACCATATTTCATAATTGAGCAAGAGTGTGAATGTTTGTCATGCGTATGCCACTTATCAAAAAGTCTCGGTATTTCCAAAAATAAATAGCTTGTACTCATCATATCACAAAATATCACATTAGTAAAACTTCCATAAGAAAAATCAGTCCAAGTTCTGTTTATCTCGATGTCTCTTTCTTCATTTAACCAACTCAAACTTTCCTTAAAATCCATGGAAGGCAAATTGTCGTCACTCTTTCCATCTTCAATTAAAGGACATACCTTTTTTGTCTTTAAGCTTTGGCCATGAACATTTTTTTCTTTGTCAATATGCCACCAAAGTTTGTAAGTGATGCCATGCATTAATATCTGCAAGTAACTTCTTTTAACCAAAATCATCTAAGATATGTTAGCACAAATTCTTTCATCAATGAATAAGGAACAAACCTTATTCATGTTGGAGCATAAAATATGGAAAGCTTGTCCTTCTTGACATTCTTTTGCTTCTCATTAGAACTCCAAAGAAAGTAATGACCTTGTTCGGCGTAAATAGTTTCTTCTTCAATTTGATCAAAAGTACCTTCTAATACCTCATCGTGGTCTTATGTTTGTACGACCAGAGTGCTTGATATATTTTCCTTAAGTCATTGTAATTGTAACGTCCCTCCTTTTTATATTTAATATTTTTCAAAATAGTTATAAAATTTTCGCTTTTTATTTCACATACAATATAAATCATTTGAGTAAACTACACAATTTAATGCAAAACAATTGTCATAATATTAGCATTTTACCAAAAAGTCTTCCAACAGTCATTTTTTTATACATTTTCAAAAGTTTAGATAGCCTATATTAATGACTATTAGCAAAATACACCCCTTTCCTACAATTCTATCATTCATACCATACCAAAATACCAAATTCCATTTGTAAAAATATCGTTATATCCATCGTCACAAAAACTATTTCCATAGTCCAATGGTGATGCACCACAACCAACAGATCAGAATAGCTGATAATCCAAAATGTCGTCCGGGAGTACCTCCTCCACATTTTGATTGTTATCTAATGCATCACCTATATCACGGGGGAAAACAATGAGCCTAATGCTCAGCAAGAATTAGAATGTAATGCATGTAATGCAATGCATGACCATACAATGCAATTTAATCCGAAGTACATACATGACAAACACCGTAGAGTCATGAGGAAGAGGTGGCCAAATAATTACACATAAATATATCATGATCTCCCTCATGCCGTATGTACTTTTTGTTCCTAAAACGTTGGGGATTTCCGAACGGGAGACAATGAACACTCGATCCCATGCACTTAACCTATTTTCTTTCTAATCATTTCACTTATATTTTTCATTTTCAACATATTATTGTAACTCATGGGATGTCTTTGTTATTCCCGAACCCCCACACGCCTATTTACATAAATTAATTATGTCACACACAATGAAAGAATTTCATATATCCTAAGAATGATGCATGTATGCCATTCAAGTGAAGAAAAGAAATAATATTCAATCCAAAACAATTTCACAAATATCTAGACATGCTAGTGATTAAAGGAGAAACTATGCTACAGAAGAATTAATCATACTTTTAAAGTCATACGTATACTTTACACAAAGAGGTACACTAACTTATGAGAGATGTAATTGTACTCATGGCGTCAAATAATGCTATAACTTCCAATTCAACATATAGAATCAATTAATTATAACTCCATTTCACTTCTACTGCAATTTCACAATTGATCATGAAACTTGCAATTCTAACAAATTACTTCTATGAACTAAGCATGCCAATGATTTGCTCATAATCAAAATTCTTCCACTAACTTTATCACTTAAGATCCAAATAGCAATAACGTAACTGTCATTTAACAGAAATCAAGATTTAGTGATGTCCCCCAAGTTCCAGAAACTTGAGCCCGAGCCATGGGCTCTTTTATTCTCTAACTTTTTATTTATTTTGCAGTTTTTTTTTAATCAAATAAACATCATTGGAGTTGGCATTTGGGCTAATGGAGATTTTACAATCTTTGGGGAAAAATTGTGAGCTGTTTTTCTGCCTAGATTCTGACCTCCAACAGTTCAAGTGGATTTTTGACAATCGGGATGGCATCGTTTCAACTTCCGTCCTTCATACCAAATGTAGCCAATATCCAGAGATTTCGAACGAGCTATTGAACATTGTATTAGGGCTCCATTTGTTATGTCAAATGTGTTTGTTTCAGAGAGCAAAACTCAGACTCGGATTTTGTTGTTGTTGTTTTAATTAAAGGTTTGTTTAGTCTTTTGCTACCTAGGGATATTTTAGTCCTTTTATGATTTTTTTGTAAAACCTTAGGGTTTTATATACCCTATTTTCGAATGGAAGAACCAATTTTGGAATTGAAGAGAAATTTGTTTCTTTGAAGAAACATAGTCGCGGCCTCCCCCATCCCTTAGCGCCGTCCTCCTCCATCACCCAAGCAAGGGATTCTTGAAGCTTCTCAACCTTGAAATCCTTGGGATATTCTCTCTTCCAATCACTTATCTTTGAAGTAAGGATTGTAGAGGGGAGATAAAAGAAGATTCCATCCTTGGAGAGTGTTGGTCTTCGGCCAACCACAAAGTCGCCCCTCTTACTAGGAGGTCTGCGGACTCCATTGAAGTTACTCTTGATTCTTGAAGATTTTGTTTGTTCTTTTTGGTTCCTGGATATTTCAATGTTAGGGTGAATGTTTGTCTATTCTTGCTTCAAGGAATCGTTGATGGAATATTGATTGGGTTTGGTTCATGATAGAATATTTGTTTGCTATTGAATCTGTTTATCTTGCTGAACTGTTATTCTCACTGAATATGGTATCTGTTTGAGGCCTTTACGTCATTCATCTCTGTTTGGTTTCTTTTAGAGATTTATTCAGGATTGAGTCATAGAGCTACCTTCCAAATTTGGGCTTCATTTGAAGTATGCAATTCAAGATATCCCATTTTGAATGTCCATTGGTCAATCTGTCCTGCTAAAACCTTGGTTATTGGAACGTTTGTATTCATAGCATAACTCTTGAACCAAAGTGGTTTCCTTTATGAAATTTTTACACGATTATTGTGATTGTGTTGAGAACATTCCTTCGAAGTTTCAGCTCAAGCCCACGTAAAATTTTGGAGTTAAAGTTGATTGATTATTGTCAGCTCGACGGATTACAGTTTTCTGGAACAGTTTTCTTTAAGGCTCTCTATTTGTTTCTTGTAGCCTGTCATTTAGCAAGCATAATGTCTCTATGCAGGTTTCCTCCAATTAACACAACATATCATTGAACAGAATTAACAATCACAATACACAAAACATGCATACCCCGTGATGTAGGCCTCCACTGGCCACACATCACTCTAATCCTTACCTCTTTGTCGTCCCTAACGATGAAATTTCTCAAATGAGACGAACTACTCCTTTCACCAATATTCACCACTAGTATACCTTCACTTTGCAAGAGAAATCAATGGACATATGAGTAAAGGAAGAATATTTACACTATAATTTCAAGACTTCAAGAAATCAGTAACGTCTTACCTCCCCCCTTTCAAGTCGTCCAGTAATTTCATCCCCCAACACAGTAAGTATCCTAGCTACTTACCTGAGACATCGTTTATGTAGACAACCCACAGCTGAACAGAAACTATCTACGTGGAGTTATCTCTAACCTTCGAGGGAAAAAGTCCACTGAGCTAGGGCCACACATCCACTCTTTTTCCACCGCTGGAATCGTGTCATTGCTGTAAAAATTGGGAAAATAGCGAGTAGAAGGAGAGGAACACCAGATAAAAAATGGGTTTTTCGGACAATTTTGACCTTCCGGGCGCGGTGTGTCATCCGCAGTATCATCCTCATCGTCCGAAAGTCAATTTAGCATGAGAAAACGTGTCCCCAGCCTATCATCCGTACCGTCCACAAGACACGTCTGCATCGTCTGAATTGTTTAGAACTTATTACAGATTCATTCGGACGCCAAGTTTTTCGCATCCGTTATCGTCCACTTCGTCCGAATGTTCCCAGAAATATTACAGATTCAATTCGGACGACCCTGTTACTATCCGCCGCGGATGCTAGCGTCCGTCCTTTGGCAATTTAGCGTCCGCACTCTGACAGTTCAAAGTTTAGGCGCCAAATACCATCCCCAAGCGTCCTAAACCCCCAACTTTTCATTTTATTGAACTTTTTACACTATATTATATTACCCACATAAGGTAAACCATATTATTACATCATCAAAGGTCAGTACAACGTAATAAATGGATTTACATGGCATGTTATAATGTTGCGTCATTACAGTAATGTTCCTTCTAATAAGGCACTAATTCTATTGACTTGAGATTGTCCACTTTCTGAGGATTTTTCGTACCATCTGATTGGTGGTGATTTTTCCTCGTCCGAAAAATAACTCCTTAAGTAGCTTCGTCCTCTCATCATCATGTTGAAAAAAAAAATATATCATGAATGAGTACGAATCGTTTTACCTCTGATACCAAATTATGCACCAGCAGAAGGGGTAAAGAAATAACTTATAGAATATGTTGTTGAAGTGTTGAACAATTGGTTAAAGAGGATGATGAAGTGTTGAAAGATGTTGATTAAGCAACGGAGGTTGTTTTCTAAAGTGGCGGTCGATGAAGCAGTTGAGCACGTCGACCAAAAAATAAGACAATGGTGTCTCGAGAAATCGATTGATAATTCGGTCGCAGGATCGGTCGAGTTGGTCAACCTAATCTTGAGTTTCCTTATTTTGGTCATCAATCACTTTTGGAAAGTCCAACTTTGGAAGCTTGTAACTCCTTTATTTTAGAAGCTTTTCAGCTTAAATTTTGACCACACCTTCTTGGATAAAATAAAAAAATATCCTTTCATAAATTATGTAAATATCCACCATGAATTAGGAAATATGCTTGATAGAAAATATGTCGCCATAAATAGAAATAATTGCGATAAACACTGTCGTGTGGATCTATTTGTTGATGATGCTCCTTTGGAAAGTTAGACACCACTTCACACACTCTCCCTCCAAGGATGAAGAATGCATATGACAATAAGAAAGGCTACCCAACTTAGAAGTAACTTTAATCTCATGATATAACGTACACGAGAGGGAACTTCGGATATAACTTACCAAAGGTTGAAAAAGGAATCACTCCAATTTCGAAATTAACTCAAAGCTTTCATATTATCAAATTCAACTCCGTTAAACATGTACATAAGGTGGCTTTAAATAGCCAATTACAAACTATAAAATAATAGTAAACTAATTAAGTAACAATAACCCTAATTGGCACATAGAATAAGTTGTCTGATTTTCTACTTAATAGAAACTAGGTTAATTAACTAAAAAATATTTAATTAATCTATTTCTTTCTTCTTCTCCAAGTCTAGAGGTCTTTTGGTAGCTATTCTATGTTGTTACTCTACCACTTAGATGCTTTCCATGTATAGACTTCCTTGATCTATAAGCTTGGACGCTTGGACTTTCCTTAATCTTTGCTCTCGGTTTTGTGGGCTTTTTCCAAAGCAAATGAACTCCATATTTAGCGATTCTACTCATTCTAAAAAGCTTAGGAAGTCAGCTACAATTTTTATGAAGCACACCTTTTGAAACGACGTTGTATTGAAAACCAAAATAGTCAAACACTTGTCAAAGGTCAAAAAGAAGATAGTTTTTGGAAAGTCCATCAAATATTCCATAATTGTCCTTGGACTTTCACCTATGCTTGACCTTGAATCTCTTCATGCTAATATTGAAAAATTTATTAAAGATGGAATGGACCCATAGTCCATCACTAACGCTCAATAAGAGATGCATATATGACATGAATATGAGATGTAGTTTATAAAAACAGTGTCTTTTTCTGTCATCGTTCTTTTTTTCTTTCTCTTAATAGTCTAATCATTGTAGTTAATTCAGTTTAGGAGAGAAACTCACACCATTAGATCAACTTCATGTGAGACAGCCAACTTGAACCCCACTCACAATGACTATTTATGTTTATTTAGTTTGTCTTTTAGTCTTTATTCTTTCTTAATGAAAACGTTTTTCATGATACATGAAACATACATGCGACGCATAATAAAAATCTGCCATGAATGAACATAATACATAATAATAGTAAATATATCTTTGATCAACGTCTCAAATATAAACAATGGACAACAAGTAGTAAACATATCTTCAATTCATGTCTCAAATATAAACAATAGACAACAAGTAATAAACATATCCTTGATTAATATTTCAACATTCCAAACATAATAGTAACCAACAAGAAGTAAACATAACCTCAATCATCAGGCGTAGGCATCACAACAAAACATCATCATAACACTACCTTACCCTAGCACTTTTTTATGTACGCCAAAAGCAAATGCAAGCAAATATCACTTACTTGGAATTCTTATTGAAGTATGTTCAATCACAGTATCCAACTTGTTCCAATATGTTTGTTTTCCTTGAGATTAAAAAGAATAAAGTTAATAAAAAAGAATGGAACTTTATCAACTTCACTCTCTTTCAAAGAATTAGAAACAACTCCATGATTTTGTCGTTCATTATTAACGCCATCAAATTTTACAAAATCCTTGCTGTAAAAAGCGTACCTTCAGAGAACATGAGAGAAAATCTAGCAAACTTCATGGCTTATGGGTGATTTGGGTTTCTCTTCAATCTTTAATATTTATAAACTATCAATCTAAAAGTCTCGTGGAGGTAAATCCCGAGGAAAATGCATATTTGTGCTATCATATCTTTATTGGCAGTTCGAGTATTAAATTGCAGCTCAAAAAATCTACAAACAATTTTTTTTCAAATTTGTCCCGTATTGTTGCAATGGATGCACGTGTTTCAGCTTGAGATATCTATTCGCCTTGTCCTCCAATAATAGCCTACCACGTTTACATTTTACACTTAAGTTCGCAAACACCAACGTTTTCGTAGTCACCACCACTTCTGTAGACACCTCATCCTACTAATCTCTACTAAATTATCTGCCAATTGTAACCCACCATGTACGTCTATCCTTTTGTGGATATCTCTCCCATGAACACCAATGCTTACGAGTACACTAGTGTTTCCCAAGATGTCTCATCCCGCAGATCTTTCATGTACATGTCCCTTTGCGAATATCTCACTTCCACAAACACGAACTCTTCTACGGATATCAACTCTTCCAAGGACACCTCACTTCTGCAGATATCTCCTTACCTTTAGGCCAATCGCAGTTCACCACGTATACATTTCCTTTGCGAACTTTAATGCTTCCTTGAACCCTAATGCTTCCATGAATACCATTTTTTCCTTGTCGTTCATGTAACGTCCCGTAACATTAAACTTTTTTTGACGTTACGTTTGTAGAAAAATCAAGTCCTTTAGAAATTCATGCAATAAGAAAGTCTTTATGAAAACACCTTTTGAAATCATAGTTTGATAACTCTCACCTTTTATTAAATATATTTTCATACACTTTTAAAACTTTGTAGCAGAAGACTTTATGAAATCTCACAGAAAATAGTTGTAGTAAAACCCATCTTTAAAATAACCAAATCAGTTATAATTATTTCCTTTTTACATTTAACATAAATGAACCTAAATCTTGACAAGAATTTACATCCTTAAAATTAATCTTTCTTAAATTCTCACCCATGGTTAAATTTGCTTCGACAACGCTCTAGCTTCACCCCATGAGAATTCATCTTCAACTATGTTATCAACAAGTTTTTTTCATGAAGCTCTATAATCTCCTTTATTTTCATATATCACAGGGTACATCTAATGAGTCTAATAATCAGTAAGGAATATAACATGAAACGTGTAACATACAAAATGCGACATATGACATGACTATGAGGTGCACGTGTACAAACTATGTCTTTTCATTTCTTTTCTTTCAATTTATAGTCTGCTCATTGTTGAACATTAGTCTAAGGAAGAGTGGCACCATTAGGTCCACCTCATGCATGACAATCAACTAGAACCTCGTCCACAACAATCATTTACGTTTATTCAGTTGACATCATTAGATCAACTTCATACGGGACAGTCACCTTATTTCATATTTTAAATTATGTTTCATGAAATCATATGCATAAAATCATTTTCGTTACTTTATTGAAAAACGTGATACGTAGAATGCACATGATACATACCCTTAACATGATGAAAATCTAACATGCATGACTATGTTAATAGCAACTCCTCGATCCATAGCTCATAGGCATTCTCCTTCATAATATAAGCAATTACAACAAACACGTCATCAATCCATACCAGTATGCATCATAGAAAATTACTAAACACACACCCTAAAACAACACCATGGGTATCACAGACTATATCTTACAACATTATAGTAAACATATCCTCAAACACATTTTATCATCATGAAAACATACTCATCTAATAGCTATAATAAAACCTCAAGCCTAAACAATATATAGACATCAATAGTGTTAATAGTATACTAGCGGTTCTTAGAAACAACACAAATTGAAATTAATGATGGACTACAAGGTTCAATCACAAGAGCAAGGGCCCAAAGACTCATTAACACATATCTTTCTAACTATTTGGAAGGTGGTCCAAGTATCGCCCAAATGGAGAAGCTTCCAATCCATGAAGACCAAGCGAAACCCATGCACTTGCTGCTGGGAAAGAAGCCCAAGAAGACAAGCTTGAAGAGCAAGAAAGTCCAAAGAAAATAGAGATAAGAAAACCTTCCTTAATCGGCCAAAAGCAAGTGGACAAAGGAGGGCCAATTATGCTTGGTTATGGAAACCATCCAAGTGGAAATTCTTGAAGAGAAAGTAGCTGCAAAAAGTCATAAAAAATGTGGTGCTAAATCCAGCAAGGTGTTACTAAATACTAGCTTTATAAAGTTAATCAAATCATAGTTAGTAATCGCCATATAGGGCTAAATACCTAGTGTGTTTCCTATTATGTTATTTCATATTCTATTCTTTGTAATTGGCTATATAATGCCCCCTAGTGTGTGTGTTTTAGGCATTGAAGTTTCATTAATAAAAGTTTTTGCTTTCTATCAAAATTGGAGTAATTCTTTTTTCAACACTATGGTGAGTTGCATCCAAAGTCATTCTTTTGTGAGTTGCATCACAAGATTGAGCTTACTTGGAGTTGAGTAAGTTCTCTTATTAGCATCTACGTCCTGACTCCTTGGAGTAAGGTTGTGTGTAGAGGTGTCCAACCATCAAGATAGTTTTCATCCACAAAGTTATCCATATGGGAGTTGCAAGCTACACTACTTACTATTTCTAGCAACTCAAGTTCTCTTAAGCATATTTTCTAATCCATGGAGGTTCCTTTCATTATTCTTGAAGGAAATATTTCCTTATTCATCCAAGAAGTCATGTTCCAAATTTCAGCTCAAAAACTTCTAAAACTTGAGAGTTATGGGCTTCCAAAGTCGAACCTTCCATAAAGGAGTTGACGGAAATTTAAGGTAAGTTTGAAGGACCGGTCGATCACCTTCTATGCAACTGACCGACCACTCAAGAAAATGCTTGCCATTATAATATTTTGCACCATTGTTGATCAACCACTATTTCAACTACAAATTTGAAGCTGATCATACCCAATCGATCTCTACCTCCATTCTTCAGTCTTGATCAACCGCTTCACCAACTTTTCAAGCACCCTGTTGCTTCAACACTTCATCATTCCTTCAAATATCTACAAGTTATTTCTTATTCCCCTTCTGCTAGTGTATCATTTGGTATCAGAGCTAAAACAATTCTTAATTGTATTCTTCTTATCTTCATGATGACACGAGGAGCAACGAAAGTAGCACACAAAGATAATGGGAATTCGAACATCATTCCAAAAGCAGAGCCACCATCAACACAAAAGAGTCGAGTGAAGTGTACAAGGACAAATTGATGAGCTTCAGTCCATGTTCCAATAGTTCATGAGTTCTCAAAGTTAACAAAGAGGGAGTCTCATTCAACAAGATGAAAGGAATGACCTTTTTATTCGGATAGTAATGAGGAGTTCATAAAGGGAAGAAATAGAGTATGGGGAGCTCCCCAATCATAGAAGGAGACCAACACAAAGAGATAACTCAGGACTTATTCAGGTATCCATCCCTTCATTCAATGGTTCTAGCAATGGTACTGATTATATTGAGTGGATGGAAAATGTTGAAAGAATATTTGAATGCTACAACTTCTTGGAGAGGAAGAAGATTCAACTAGCAACATTAGAGTTCACGGGTATCTTAGTCTTTGGTGGAACAATACGCAATCAAAGAGAATACATGAGGGAAAGGACATCCAAACTTGGAAACTATTAAGGAGGCTCATGAGTGAGAGGTTTGTTCCAAGTCATTACAAGCAAGAACTTTATTATCAACTGCAAGGACTCAAGCAAGGTTCCTTAACCATCGAAAAGTATGTTGCTGAATTTGAAACCTTTAAGACAAGATGCGACTTGCAAGAGTCGGAAGACCAAACTATCACAAGGTTCATCCAAGGGCAGCACTATGATATTGGAGACATTATTGAGCTACAATCTTACAACACCTTGGAGGATGTGACCAAGTTGGCTCTAATGGTTGAAAGACAAAAGAATAGGAAAGAGAAAGAGAGGGTTAGCTAATTCCCTCAAAGAAATACAAACTTCTCCAAACCACCACCTAAGCTTGATGACAAAGGTATAAACATGATAGATGCTACTACTAAGCCAAGTGACGACAAGAAGCTACCTATGGAAGCACCAAAGCCATATATGAGAGAAATCAAGTGTTTCAAATGCCTTTGGATCGGACAGTACACCTACATATGTCTGAATATGAAAGTGATGGTATTAAGAGAAGGTACTAATGAGGTAGAAAGTGAGGATGAAAGTGAAGTACAAGAGACACATGAGGAGGAAGCCTCAGTGGAAACCTCATACGCTCAAGAGGGTCCCCTCCTTATGGTCATTCGAATGGCACTCACTACCAAGGCAAGTATCGACGATTGTCAAAAACATATTCCATAGTCGTTGCAAAGTCAAAAACAAAGTTTTCTCTTTAATTATTGATAGAGGGAGTTGTGCTAATGTGATTTCTATGGATCTAGTGAGTAAATTAGTAATGAAAACAACCTTGCATCTGACTCATTACAAGCTAAGTGGGTTAAACGACAAACAAGATATCAAGGTTAGTAAGCAAGCTCCAATTGAATTCTCTATTAGAAGTTTCTCGAACAAAGTATTATGTGATGTGGTTCCTATGAGAGCAAGTCATCTACTTTTGGGGAGAGCATGGCAATATAATCGAAAGACTATGCATGATAGCTTCACCAATTGCTACACATTCAAGTTCAATGGGAAGACGATCAAACTAGCTCCACTCCAACCGGAGAAAATTGCCAAAGGTTATGAAGCACTAGAGGAAAATAAGCTGAAGTCTACCTTGCTTGTGACAAGAAAGGAGAGCACTGTGGCACTAATCAACACCATCGCTCAAAGAAACTCCTTCCTCAACGAACTTGATGCTATGCTACATGGTTTTGACTAGATAAAGGGTGCCTACACTGATGATATAGACTTCGGGTAATGGTATGAAAAGTTTCAAAAAGGGCCTGATAAACACACAAACCAATCCATTCTTCAAGACATCATAATAAATGCTCTGCATTCCACCTTCCAATGGAAGTGCCAAAATCGAGGTTGATTCTCCTTTTAGAATTTCCTTCTAGCTTCTATATGCTTAGAAACTTGTAATTCAACCTCTTCCACTTCCAATGATTTGGATACAATCATAGGATAGGGTATGACTTGTGTGCCATATATCTTCACATCTCTATATATCTCCACCTTCAGACCTTGCATAAACTAGTACATTTTGAGCTCATTTGTAGCCACTAGATGTGGCTCGAACAGTGACAAGACTTCAAATTTCTACATGTACTTAGTAACAGATCTAGTCTAGCAAAGATGGGTAAACTCCACTAGCTTCATGTGCATGTAGTGTCACTGACATACGTATCGTAGAACACCTCTGCTAGGTCATTTTTTTTACATCATGAATTACCTTGATCGAATCCCACTAGAATTTTCTGTCCTGGGTTAACAGATATGCTGTGCAAGAAACTCTTCTCCCTCCTCTATCTTGGCATAGTCAAACATATCCTCTAGAGCTTGGATCCACTCTTCAAGTTTAGTTAGGTTAGAGAACATCCTCTCAAAGTTTGGCAGGTTTAATTGGCGAAACTTCTCCCATCTGGCTTCAATGGGAACATTTTGCATCCTTCCATGCTCTTCCCTTTCCATCATTCGCTCCAGATGGAACTGACATTCCACCAACTCAAACAATCGACTGATTACCTCGTCTCTAGCATCTATGTCCTCTCTAGCTCTTCTCACCATAATTTTTCTAGAAAACCCTACTACCAGCAAATAAAGGAAAGTAATTTAGTGACCAAAATTATCATCTCAATTAGACATACTTACAGTTGAGGAAACATTCTCATGTTGCGACTTGCGTTCTCATGTAGTCTGTAGAAAAGACTTTAATCTAGGTTGCTCTGATACCATAATTTGTATTGCCATGTAGCATAAATAATTTTTCTTGCATTTTTTAAAAAAATCCATTTAAATTGTGCCTTTAAAATATTAAAACAAAAGTCTTAAAAAATCTCATTTAAAATCTAAACTTCAACTTAAAATAAACATAAATATTTGTAAAATATTTTAACTTAAATCCAATAATTTAAAAGCACAAATTAAAATAAAAGGTTCTTCTTTTTTATTCGCTTTTCTCAAATTTTCACCCACAGGTCAATTTCGCTCCAATGACGCTTTAGCTTCACCCATGAGGATTCTCTATCAACTGCAACCATCATTCATTCACAGCTTCAAATTTTTCAGTAAATTCATCATCAACTATATTGCAAAGTTCACATAGGAGCTTAATGCTTAGTAAGAGATGCTTATATGAAATGAATATGAAATATAGTTCGTAAAAATAGTGTCTTTTTCAATCATCGTTCCTTTCTTTTTCTTCCACTCATCAGTCTAATCATTGTGGGGAATTTAGTTTAGGGGAAAGAGTGGCACCATTAGGTCAACCTCAAGCAGGACAGCCAACTTGAACCTCAACTTGGCATCATTTTCCTTTCTTTTTCTTCCACTCATAATTTGTATTTAGTCTATCTTTTAGTCTCTTAGTCTTTCTTAATGAAAATGTTTTTCATGATGTATGAAACATATATGTGACCCAAATTAACAATTTTTCAAGCATGAACATAATACATAATAATAGTAAGCATATCTTTGATCAAAGTCTTAAATATAAACAATAGACAGCAAATATTAAGCATATCTTCAATTCACATCTTAAATATAAACAATAGATAGAAAATAGTAAACATATCCTTGATTAATAGTTCAATGTCCAAAACATAACAGTAACAAAAAAGCAATAAACATAGCCTCAATCAACAGTTCATATGCATAACATCAGAACATCATCATAACATTATCTTACCATAGCACTTTGTGACGTAAGCCAAAGGCCCAACGTAAAACAAGCATCACTTACCTAGAATTCTTATTGAAGTTTGTTCAATCATGATATCAAACTTGTTCCAGTACATTTGTTTCCCTTGAGATTATAAAGAATCGGGTTAACAAAAAAATATGGAACTTTATCTACTACACTCACTTTCAAAGACTTAGAAATAGCTCAATGACTTCGTCGTTCATCTCCATCATCCATCAAATTTAGGAAAATTCTAATTGTAGAAGACATACCTTCAGAGAGTTTGAGAGAAAATCTACCAAACTTTGTCGCTCAAAGGTGATTAGGATTCCACCCCAATCTTTTGTATTTATAAATCTTCAATCTGCAAATCCCATAGAGGAAAATCCCACTGAAAACGCATCTTTTTGTTATCGTTTCCTTATCGGTAGTTCGAGGATCAAATCGTAATTAAAAAAATCTACAAACAATTGCATTTTATATTTGTCATATATAGTTGCAGCAGACACGCACGCTTCCATTGTGTATATCCGCTCACCTTGTCCTCCAATAACAGTCTATGTTCCCATTTTACACTTACGTTTGCAAAACCAACGTTTCAGTAGACACCATGGACACCTCATCATGAGGATCTTTCATAAATTATCCATCAATCGCTCTCCACCACGTACAGGGACACTAACACTTCTATGAACACCAATATTTCCATGGAAAACTCATCTTACGAATCCTTCTTAAACTATCCGCCAATCGCCATTCGCCATTCGCCAATCGCCAATCACCATCTACCTTGTACACATCCTTTGTGGATATCACTACCGCGAACACAAATGCTTACGCAAATGCCAACTCTTCCGCAGACACAAATGCTTTGATGGATACCAACATTTCTATAGATACAAACTCTTCCACGAATATCTCCTCCTTTGCGGATACGAACTCTTCTACAAATATCTCATTACCTTGTCATCCAATCATTGTTCACCACGTATACATTTCTTTCACTAACATCTCACTTCCGCAAACACTAATGCTTAGGTAGACCCTAATGCTTATGTGGATACCAATTCTTCCAAATTGTCTATGAGTAACAAGCCTCCACGTATACATTTTCTTTCATGGACACCTCACTTACGTAGACCCTTACGTTTCCATAGATACAAACTACTATCCATTTATGCTAATAATTGTTCGATATGTATACATTTACTTCATGAACATCTCACTCTTGCAGACACTAATTCTCTCACTCATAACAACTCTTCCGCGGATACAAATTTTTCCATGGATACCAATTCTTATACATTGTTTGCCCATCATTGTGAAATCTGAGATTTTTAAATGATTTTAAAATTCCACGTATAAATTTTTTGTAAAATTTTGGGTCAAATGTTGAAGAGTTGACATGTGTTGAAGAGTCAAATGTTGAACAGTTGAAATTTTGTGAAATTTTGGGTCTTAACAGTCAAATTTGGTTTTCCGAGCAAAAATTAAATTGCGGAAATATTTTGATAAATTATTTAAAGAAAGGAATTATTTTAGGTTAGTGTTTTAAACAAGTCAGGATTTTTAATCGAAACTTAATCTGGATTTAATTTATATAAATATATTTTAAATATAATATTATTTTATTTTAAAAATTTTATAAAAGAAAACGAAGAAGAAAAACTACTACTTCTCATCTTCTTCTTCTTCTTTCTTCTTCAGCTGATGGAAAAGGAGAGATCGAGAGAGAGGGAGTGAGTCGAATCATGATGGTTCCAACTTCCAACGATGGATTTACGTTCCCATCGTCTGCTCGAGTAACTATTATGAAAGCGGTTTGCGTTTTGGTAAGTTTTTCCTCTTTGTTTTTGGATTTAAACGTTAGGGTTTTTTGTGGCTTCAGATTCGAGCTTGAAAACTCGAATACAAGGGAAATCTCTAGTTATTTTTCATTCATTTGAAGTGTAGGAAGGTTTATTATCTATTTTGAAGTGAAACGGATGAGAATGGTGCGTCCCTGGCAGAAAAATCACACTGGAGGCAAACCTAGTCGATCTACCGATCGAACAAGGGCTAGTGATCGTTCAACCACAGCATTTACGGTCGATTGACTGAGGAATTATGGTTGATCGATGAAGTAGTGGTCGATCAAACAAGTAGTGGTTGATCGATAGAAAAATATCTCGATCAACTACAAAACAATTGACTAAGAAATTGCGGTCGATCGACCAAGCAGTGGTCAATCGACTAGTAATTTTTGGATCGACCGCAAACCACTCAACCAAGGATTTTTGTTCGATCGACCAAGCATTGGTAGATCGACCGAAAATTCCTTGATCGAACACCACTGCTCAAAAATGGATAGATTGCCCGACAATCTGTTCCAGGTCACTCCCGTTGTTTTGGGACGCATGTTTTTGACCTGCTCTTGCGTCGATTGGGTTGACAAACTTGACATAGGGCCCTTCCACCTATAGTCGTGACTCATTGTTGGAAATTCATGTTTGTTGACAAGTTTTTTGCTCGGTTTGGTTTGTTGTCTTTGAGATGGCTTTGCCACTAAAGTTGTACTCGATTGACTTTAGATTAGTCTCCATGACTATTGAGTTTTAGATTGTTGCAAAGGTGTCTATCAACCGTTGTGAGGTCTCGATTGACCCTCGACGTGTCTCATCACCACTAGATGGTCCTGGTTAACTATTGTTGGGTTTGGTCGAGGTTACAAGATTTCACTTAACCTTCGCCTTGCCTTGATAACTTTTGAATGGTCTCGGTTGATCACTGTGATGCCTTGTCAACCATGGGTGGTTCAAATGGCTTTGGTTATGTCTTCTAGAGTGCTAAGTGGACCAGGTCGAGTGTATTTTGTTTCATCTTCCGTCACCATGTCTTGTCGATTGGTGGGACTTCTTGGTGCTAGTTAGGTGTCGAGTTGACCATGGTGGTGTTTTGGTCAACCGCATTGCTTATTCTTGGATTTTGTTTCTAGTTTGGGACTAGTAGTTCTCTCTAGGTTCCGAAGATGTTAGTGGAGCGACCTACCTTCCAATTGCGCATGGAGCTGACTTATTCGTAAGCTTGTTGTGGTAGTCATCGAGGTAGACATCTTTATACTTTCAACAACTCATATGTTTTTATGTATATGTATGTTTCCTCATGTTTACTTTATTGTACATGATATACCATTGATATTTTGTGCACATTGACTGTAAGGACCCGATTTTATTTACTTTGAAAATTGTATAAATTTAAAATTTTTCTTTTTTATAAAAACATCAGAGTATTTTCATTTATAAAACCCAAGCGTTAAAACACTTTACTTAAAACATTTATCAATTTCAACGGAAGTATTAAAATCATTTTATGAAAATGCAGCGGAATTAAATTAAGACATTAAAGAATATTAAATAATTTACAAATTCTTTTAGAAATAAATCTCATCTAATTCTTTAGCCCAGCTAGCCACAATATCCGGTCGTGCAAATCTTTCGTCAACTGTCTTTGACCTGATCACTTGTGCGTATACCTACATCGCAAGACTTAACTACTTTGCCTAATGCTCAGTAAGTGATATAAACTGAAAGGTATGATGCGCATGTCATGCAACTCTTAAATCTCTTTTCTTTAACTATTTATGTTTCTTTTCTTTCTTTCTTTTATTTTCTTTTACCGTTTTCTCGATCTTGACTTGGCTTTCTTGACTTTACTTTAGTGTTCATTTCTTTACTTAATCGTTACTTTACTTTATCTTGAAAGGCGTTGGAGATGTCTAAACTTGACGAGGCGAACCTGACATCCCCAGACGACCCCATTTGTCTTTATCTTTTTCTTTATTTTTACATTATCATGAAAGGCGTTGAGAATGTCTAAACTTGACAAGGAGGAGCAGCCAACTCAACCTCACATTCTCAAGGACCCCGTTTATGTTTGTTGTTGTCTTAATCTTCAAAGGCGTTGGAAATGTCTAAACTTGACGAGGAGGAGTAGGTAACTCAACCTCACATTTCCAAACGACCCCATTTATGTTATCTTTATGTTGAAAGTGTTAGAGATATCTAAACTTGACGAGGAGGTGCGGCTAACCCAACCTCACATCTCGTCACACCCATTTACGTTCATTATCAGTTCGTAAACGTTTCATTTCTTCTTTCTTTCCTTTTAGCATTTCGTAAATGTTTCATTTCTTATTTGTTTCCTTTTTAACATTTCGTAAACGTTTTGTTTCTTCTCTATTTTCCTTTCTATCATTTCGTAATCATTTTGCTTCTTCTTTGTTTCCTTCTTTTCAAAACCATGCTTAAAAGTCATTTTCGTATCTTTTTGGAAAACTATGATGTGTGATGCTCATGAATGCATACATTCTCTACTCGAGGAATCTAATAGCGTAACCAACATACAATTCATGCTTATAAAAACTATAAACAATAAAACATGCTATTTAAAACTATAAACATCGAAACATGCTATTTAAAACTATAAACACCGACACATGCTCTTTAATATTGTACACAACGAAACATGCATCTCCTATTTCTTGCGATGTAGGGTCCGAAGACGAAAGCACATGCATATCACTTACCTGCAGTCCGTGGCGCGTTTAATACTCTATTCTTTTCTCGTTAATACCTAAACCATGAAATTCACATATTATTAACCGTACTTATACGACTCACACTCTCACAATCTGCACATGGATTACGCAATAACAAACCTCATAATGTTGCTCATTCCATCAATGTGACAGGATACGTTAACTTTACAAAACTCATATTTTTCATAGAAAAGTGGATAACCATTTAATGCCCACTTTAATATGAAAGTATCAAGTGAACACAAGTCATTTGCCTATTTCCTTAATCATTCAAGACTTACAATCAACAACGACGTACAAGACATCATTCATTTTTCACAATCCTTTATCTTTGCACAAACAGGTATTTCACAACCATATATAGCAACAGCCAATGTTACCTAGTGAATAACAACTATCATGTCATCCTCTAATAAAACCTCAGCAAGTTAAGATACTAATCATCTCCAACTTTTTAGCGGCAACTGAATACATCCCAATAGCTTAATAATTAATAATAATCAAACTAAAGCTTGACAGTAAGTAACCAAATCCAATATTTACCAATATAATGGCCACCTCACATATAATAACTAAAACAACACCCAAAGAAGGCACAACAACACAAAAGGGTGTATTTTTCTCATCAACAAAGGCATAATATTGTGCATAGGTCCAATAAACATCCACTACCCATTTAACATATGCCAGTTTACAGTATACATACCAACAATTATCCAGCACAAAACTAAGTAAGGAGTTCCAATTTAAGAATATGATTCCAATTGAACAAACAGCCACACCCAAGTTATACACATTAAACAATAGTCAACAGATGTAATTTCCATGTCAGATTACCACAACCAAAATTAATTATATTTCAACGTCTATTCCAGTGACCAGAGACATCCCATATATGAACAAAACCACACCCAACTATATCAAATCACTACAACTAGATTACCACAACCAAAATCAATCAACCATCTAGAAAAGGAAGAAGTTTAACTTACTTAAAACAACCGAGGAAACCAACACCCAAATCAGTCATTTCAAATCTCCCAACCATTGAATTCCAGACTTCACCCGAAAGGAACACAAAAACAGGACACGAGATAATCTGTCATGTTCTTCTTCTTCTTCTGCTTGTTTCCCTTCCACAACAACTACTTCACCCGAGGAACAACACCCATTAGAGAATAGAGAACAAAGCCTTCCCAACCTTTTAGAATACACAGAACATGTCCCTGGTTGCATTTCTTTATAGCCAGAGGCAGAGACATCCAGAGACGTACACCGATGGGGAAGATATGCACCGTTAACAGAGGAGCTGTCGTGTGGAAGTCTCCTGCCAGCTAATTAATTAGTTAAACCAATTTAGTTGTGAACCAACGGAACTAATCCCGAACCAACTTTTCCATCAAACCAAGTCATCCCCTGCACATTATCAGTCAACAATTGTCAAGGGAAGAAGAAAATCATCCAAACTCACCTCCATCAGCGATTAAGAGCTCCAATTCCGACATTGAAGGACGAGGCATGAGCCTAGCTCGACGCACGAAACGCTGCACTGTCCATCACCATTCGTCGAACGCCGCCCGCAGCCCATCGTCGCAACCATGCGCCGGACAACGCACACCCGAGCCGTCGTTCGTCGTCTCCGATCGGCCTTCCCGATTGCTCCTACCGCCATTCCTCTCTCGGGCTCCCTCATCGTTCACCTCTCCTTCCCTTCTCTCTCAATTCTTTTTCTTCAATTTAAAATAAAACTCAATTTAAACCCACTCTAATTTCTTCTTCAAATTAAAATAAAATTTAATTTACTAATTAATCCATACTTAAACCAAACCCATCCCTTTTATCCGATAATTGATATAACTTTCTCCCAACAATTCCATAATAAAATTTCTCCGAATAATCCAATTATACCCCAATTAATTTTCTTATCAAATAAATCTTGATTATCCTTAATTAATTCTATTTATGAAAATTGGGGTATTACATTGACGATGTGATATCTGTAATACCCCGACTTTTCATAACGAAATTTAATAAGGATAATTGGAAAGTAATTGAGGGTATTCGGATTATTTGGATATTTATCAAGGTATTACCCATGACGTAACCGTTAAGTCATAATTTAAGAAAATTTATTGGGATGATAATTAGGGTTAAATAAAGTGGGATTAATTGGAATTAAAATGTAGGATATTAATTATGGGGATAATTATTATGGAATTGAATAAAGGGGATTAAAGAGGGAGAAATGAATGGATGAACCAGTTTAGCCGAATCAGTTCACACTGTTTGTGGTATGGTATGGAAATCAAGCAAGGAGAGGAGTTATTTTGTTGTCTGCAATTTGGAGAGCGAACATGAGAGAACAGAGAAGGAGATCGAGAGCAAGAGAGAGAGAGAGAGAGAGCGAGAGGAAGTGACGAATGATAGAGAGTGAGCGAGTGAATGTGGGGGGCTCAAGCATAGACTTGGTTGGTGGTGTCTGGCATTTCATGCAACTCGTGGAGTGTCGGGATGGATAGGGCTCGGGTTGCGATTCACCGGACGGATCGAGGCAGCGTTGGACGTCGATGCTCTGCCAATTTTGAGTGCCTGGTGGTGCTCGACGATGATGGAATGATGACGACGAGGATCTATCATGCACCGGGATGGACAGCTAGGGTAAGGGAGCATCAGTTCGCGATGGGCTTACGGTCTGGTCTTTGGTTTAGACCGGATTGGTCTAATACTGGTTCTTGCTTTGGCCGACACTGTGCAGATCGAGGGATAAGGCATGGGCGACAATTGGCGAGCTTGAGGAGGGCTTTCTTGGGTGATGGTTGGTTGGAAGCATTAAACTCTCTACCCTCTGGGAAATGGCAGAGAGTCTTCCTTCTGGGTGTTGTGAGGAAGAGAGCTGGTAAATGTTCTATGAAGAAGAAGAAGGATAAGGAAACTGAAGGAGCTCTCGGGTGTTGACGATGGTGTGTTAGTCATGTGTCTCTGGAGGAGGAGAACAGGGGAGCTTACCTATTTCTACTCTCAGGTCTTTATGGTATTGAGAAGGATAACGATTAAGAGCTAATTCGCGTTAAAGCTTCGAGGTAAGAATTAGGATTTAGTATTGGCCAGTGGAGGCCCTACACCACAAGCAGTGCCTTTTTTAATTTATTTGTTAGCATTTTTACTATGCTACCTTATTTATTATGCTCATGCTCATCGCACGTTATTAATTTAATTACCAAGCATGTTTAGCATCCTGAGTATAGATATTGTTTC
Organism: Begonia loranthoides; assembly: GCA_022433065.1. Lineage (NCBI taxonomy): Eukaryota > Viridiplantae > Streptophyta > Magnoliopsida > Cucurbitales > Begoniaceae > Begonia > Begonia loranthoides. Next base: position 12,072,327 of record CM039486.1, on the reverse strand, counting down.
CTTTAATTATTAAGCATGATTTGGATGTTAGTATTTCATTATTATTTTATTTAAATTGCCGAGCATGTATAAGATTTTGCATATCACCATGTATAGCATGTTGTTACTATTTCCATGTCATGCATTATTCCTAGTTCTCTATTCAAGATTATGCCATGTACAATGCCTTGGTTAGCTCTTCACTATTTAGTTCGTTAATTCTAATTAATTGCGTCTCTATGGTATCTTCTTCTTGCTAATTATTGTGATATGTTACTGTGATTATTGTTTCATATTGACATGCATCATGATAATAGAAACAATTAGAAATGTCATGTTTGGGTTGGTATTTATATGCATTTATGTGAGGAAAAATGGATAAAGTAAATGAATGTAAAAAGGGGAATTGGAGGTTGGGGATGTGGTTCGGTTCTAAACCAGGTAAACTCGAGATTATACCCTTCCCTCAGTGGGATGTGAGAACCTATCTGCCCTAACAGGAGACTCGAGATCATACTCTTTCCTTGGCCAGTCGCGAGAGCCTGTCTACCAGTGGGTTAGATGCCGACTAGCGGCCACCCTCCTTGTGACTGATCCTCCAATGTCCCAGGTCAATGTCTGCGGATATCAATTCTCTCATGGATATCAATTCTTTGGAATTGGCCACACATCTCAGTTTGCTCCTACACATTTCCTTCGTGAAAATCTCACATCTATCGACACATATGCTTCCGTGGACCCATTGCAATCCGCCAACACACTTTTGCCTACACTTTGCACATTATTCTTTATTAATTTCTTAATTTACATTATTAAATATCATATTTTAATTAAAAATATAATCATTCTATGAATACTCTTATCTTATTCTTTTCACTTTCTACCTGCACCAACCATTTCAAATTATGTAAATTGCATTTCTAATTTACTTATTAAATTTCATATTTTACTTCTTAAATTTCATATAGAATTATTCGTATAAATTTTTTGGGTGTTACAAACATGATGTTAGTGATGATATGTCCTCAAGTGTGAAGGGGGAAGACACAAGGGGGAAGACAAAAGGAGTATACAGTAGCCTTTTTTTTTTTGCTTAATGCATCTACCACTACATTCACTTTTCCTTTGTAGACACCAATGCTTCTATAGATACCAATTCTTTCGCGGATATCAATTCTCTCATGGATATCAATTCTTTGGAATTGGCCACACATCTCAGTTTGCTCCTATATATTTCCTTCGTGAAAATCTCACATCTATAGACACTGATGCTTCCGTGGACCCATTCCAATCTACGAACACTCTTCTGCCTATACTTTGCACATTATTCTTTATTAATTTCTTAATTTACTTATTAAATTTCATATTTTATTTAAAAATATAATCATTCTACGAATATTCTTATCTTATTCTTTCCAATTTCTACCTTCACCCAATATTTTTAATTATGTAACTTGCGTAATAAAACTAAATTGTATATTTATAATTTTCTAATTGTGACACCAATTATTCAATTTTAAATTTTAAAATGTAACATTTCATATAGAATTATTCGTATAAATTTTTTGGGAGTTACAAACATGATGTTAGTGATGATATGTTCTCAAATGTGAGGGGGGAAGACACAAGGAGTATATAGTAGCCATTTTTTTGCTTAGTGCATCTACCACTACATTCACTTTTCCTTGGTAGACACCAATGCTTCTGCAGATATCAATTCTTCCACAGATATCAATTTTCTCATGGATATCAATTCTTTAGAATTGGCCACACATCTCAGTTCGCTCCGTATACATTTCCTTCATGAAAATCTCACATATATAGACACATATGCTTTTGTGGACCCATTCTAATCTGCCAACACTCTTATGACTGCACTTTACGCATTATTCTTCATTAATTTCTTAATTTACTTATTAAATTTCATATTTTAATTAAAAATATAATCATTCTGCGAATACTCTTATCTTTTTCTTTTTAATTTCTACATGCACCCAGCATTCCTAATTATGTAACTTGCATAATAAAAATAAAATCTATTTTTACAATTTTCCAATTGTGACACTAATTATTCCATTTATATTTTAAAATGTAACATTTCATATAGCATTATTCGTATATATTTTTTGGGTGATACAAACATGATGTTAGTGATGATATGTTCTCAAGTGTGGTATTATATGTAAAAATATAGTTTTGAAAACGTGATGTAACAAAGAATATTATATTTAAAATTTCCTACCTTGTATTTATCTCTTGTCAATAGCAGTTAATGTTGTATTTGGCAATTGAAACGTTTTTGGGATTGCCTTCCTTTTTGAATCTAAATCCTATCATCTTCTTTTAGACAAGATAATGTTGAGAAATTAATAAAATAACCATTGAAATATGGTTGCTTAATGCAGTATACAATAGCCATTTTTTTGCTTAATGCATCTACCACTACATTTACTTTTCCTTCGCAGACACCAATGCTTCTACAGATACCAATTCTTCTACAGATATCAAGTCTCTTATGGTTATCAATTCTTTGGAATTGGCACACATCTCAGTTCACTCCGTATACATTTCCTTCATGGACATCTCACATTTATAGACATAGATGTTTCCGTGGACCCATTCCAATCTGGCAACACTCTTTTGCCTAAACTTTGCACATTATTCTTTATTAATTTCTTAATTTACTTATTAAATCTCATATTTTAATTAAAAATATAATCATTCTGCAAATACTCTTATCTTAATCTTTTCAATTTCTACTTGCACCAAGCATTCCTAATTATGTAACTTGCATAATAAAAATAAATTCTACATTTATAATTTTCCATTTGTGACACCAATTATTCCATCTAAATTTCAAAATGTAACATTTCATATAAAATTATTTGTATAAAATTTTCGAGTGTTACAAACATGATGTTATTGATAATATGTTCTCATGTTTGGTAATATATGTAAAAATATAATTTTGAAAAAGTGATGTAATAAAGAATATTATATTTAAAATTTCCTACCTTGTATTTATCTTTTGTCAATATCAGTTAATGTTGTATTTGGCAATTGAAACTTTTTTGGGATTGCCTTCCTTTTTTAATCTTAATCCTATCATCACATTTCAAGCAAGATAATGTTGAGAAATTAATAAAACAACCATTGAAATATGGGGTCAATAACAAGTCAAAAAACTAAACAACTTTCGCTAACAAAATAAACACTGAACTATGAAAAATAAATGATGCAAACATTGTTGTTAACCTGTTGAAAGAAACATTAAAAACGAGAAGACTTTCCAAAATAAAAGATTTCTAGTTAATTGTTTGTTAAAAAATCAATGTACTCCATGCTAAACATGTTTCTGATACAGAGAGGAAACTTGATAGAAAATTTATTTTAGAAACGTTAACCTTTTCGAAATTGATTTTGATATCAAAATAGAATATTTTTAGTTAACTATTTGTTAAAAAATCAGTGTAATCCAACCTAGACCTATTTCCATTCTATTGAGAAAACTCGCCGAAAAATCAATTTTATAAACATTAACTTGTTCGAAATCGATTTTGGTATCAAAATAGAAGATTTTCTGCTAATTGTTTGTTAAAAAATCAATGTACTCGCAACCAGACATGTTTCCAAACCATTGAGGAAACTCGTCGGAAAATTCATTATTCGCTATACTGAAGAACGACAAAAAATTCAGCGAATAGAGCAGAAAAATTATTTTTCACAACAGAAAGAGCTCGTTTCTGTTTCGGAAAGCAAACATTTCAGAGTGGAACAAATACTTTTCGCAATGAAAACTAGCCTTCCACTGTGCAAGTAAGTCATTGACCTTTTTCCTGTGAAAATAAATTGAAATTTTTAAGGAAAAAATGTGACAATGATGTTTGCTCTATTTATTTCACATAGTTAAGTGTTTTATTTGTTAGCAAAATTTATGTATGCTTGACTTGTCATTGACCCTATAATTTAGTGGTTTTTTTATTAATTGCTCCATAATTTTTAAAACATCTAAATATCATATTTCATTACTAGGACTAAGATCCATCTTGGGGCAGTCGTATGATAACCCAAAAATCTGTAAGACTCTAGATTCTAGAATGGTGACCATGACCTTGAGGCACAGGCGGCGTGATGGCCAAGGGCTATTGACACGAGATGACCTAGAAAAGGAAGCACGTGTTAGAAACCCATGATGAGCGACAGGGGAGGAGATGTAGACCCTTGATCGGACCGGGAACTATCTAACATGAGGTTCACGGATTCTAGATTTTCAAAGAAAATCTACCAATCGTAGGCAATGGTTCGGTTTTCCCTCGCTCAAACTCCCAATGGAAGTTTGAAAAGGAAAAACTTACGAGTTAGCTCAAGCACCACGAGCTTGCTAACAAGGAAGTCCACTACTTCGTCTCGGATTTTAAAATCTGGTGCTGACTCCGACAGGGTCGGGTTTTCTCTCACAGAGGAGGAAGCTACTAATATATTAATCTGATCAAAAGTTTTTCAATGCATCTAATCCATGGATATTTATAGGCCTAGGTGATGATGAGTAGGGGATGATGGACAGCCGAGATGAGGGATGATGGACAACTGAGATGAGGCAGGTAGTGGCAATATGCATGACGTGCACGTGGCAGGTCCTGGTTGTTTTCTTTGGGTGGCAACATGCAGGCCCTTGGATGAATGTGTAATGAATGGCCGAGATTAAAGCTGGTGAGAGATAACATGCATGGCTTACATGTGGCAGCTCTTTCCTTGGGCTTGAAATGGATTGGACTTGGCCCATCAACCCATAACTGAATCACCACCATCTAACCTAACCAACAATCTAAATGCATGAATGAGTAAAGCTTATAACCATGCCTTACCCTCACAAAATAGGCTCAATGTTTGCCATGAAAATAAAATAAGAAATAAAAATGCAGAATTGAAAGGTTACACGTTTTGGATGCCGGGAAGACAAATTCCCGTCTGATGAAGCTCACAATACTCACGTGTGTCCCAAGTCAAGACATGCACGGGCTGCTCCCTATCCGTTGGGACAACATCCCAAATGGAACCATCCTCGAAGTTAATACCTACAAAAGAAACAAGATCATCAGTAATTTGGCTAAGTAAAAGTAAGGACCTTGTTTGCGATCGAGTAATGGGCCTCGGCCCCCGAGGCATGTCAGCTATTGGGCATTTGAAGCCTATGCATTGGTGGCACTACCTTTGTAATATCCCATTTCCGTTTATGAATTTTTTGTAAAATTTTGAATATTTTAAAAACCCATTAAAATTTACTTAATTGAAAATATCAGAGTACGTTACGTAGAATAAAAAAATTTAACTGTCTTATAGAAATAACATAATTAAAATACTTAAAATCCATAGTAAAGTCTATATGCCATAAAATAACTTTTACTCATTAGAGCCGTAACCCTCGAGATAGTTGTCGCGCATGATAACACAAGTTTGCGTCACATTACACTTCTCCAGCGTTCACTTGAATCGGCTCACAATCCATACCTACATCATAGGAGGAATAATAAGCCTATTGCCCAGTAAGGAATATAAAATGAAATGCAACTATAACCTCTATGACATCTCTACATGTATAAGCCTGATATATCCGTAAGCTGGGTGAGAGCAACCTCTTCAGTTTCCGAACCCACCACTTGGATTCGTTTTTACATGAAAGCAACCTTCTTAGCTTCCGAACTCACTAAAAAGAAGTCCACTTACATTTACATTCATTTACTCTTGGGTGAGAGCAACCTCTTTAGTTTCCGAGCTCTCCCCCCATTGAGTAAGAGTAACCTCTTTAGTTTCCAAATTTACTCAAACGAGCCATTTTCTACGTGTGAGCAACCTCTTCAGTTTTCGAAACCACGTAGAAAACACCGTTTACTATCTTCATTATTAGCCCATGCAATGCATTACGTGCAATCCTACTAACATGTCTACATGAATGTCACACACATCAGCTCATATATCGCAAACGATATTATAAACAACTAACAAATAATAATTATGCTTCAACTATAATATTAATACTAAACATATTTCTATTAACATATTACACAATAATATCATACATCTATTTCTTTATCCTGGAGACATTATTTCTAACTTTTTCTTTAACAGTATGACTACTATCCTATAGTAACAACTACTTGAACATGAATTGAGGACTTATACTGATTAACTATTTTTATCATGTAATCAATCTAATTTTCCATATCTATATAATGTACACATACATCTAATTTTTTCATTTAATATAATCTAATAAATTTCTATTTATTCTAATTCACGTAGGGAATATCGTTTTAAGGAAATTTTCTATTCATAGATTTCCACTAACAACTTAGTTACAATATTTATTTTAAACCATACAATTACCGAACTTACATTTATCAGGAAAACCTATATTATCAAAAGAAGAACACATGTAAACTTTGTTTACAAAAATATACTCTAGTCATCATGCTCTTTATTTATTATTTGCAACAACCAATTAGATCATTACCCAACATATATTAACTGGTTCCATTATCCTAAAACCTAATGAAAGTGTATGGAGAGTATTTATTCCAGCAGCAGCACTTTTATTCAAGGGTTATATATCTCTAAAGAAAGTCATACTTAAAGAAAACTATTTCTTTATGATTAAACTAGTAGCAAGTTGTTTTACTATTTGTAATCAGACTCACAACAAGGTTCTCCTCAAAGACATACAACTTGAATATAGGGAAGTAAATGACGTTTCAACCATTTTATTAAACTATTAGCAACTAACCACAAAAGCAATGTGAAGAGGTATCTTTTATCAAGGGCATGAGAGACATACAGAGAGGCGATGATCAATAATAATCTTATCCTTGAAACAAAACCATCAGAGGATATAAGTAGTAAGAGCAGTAAAAACAATAGTAAAAAACATAAACTTGCAGGAAACATACCAACAACATATTCATCAAACAATCCTACTCCTATGACGTAGGTCCTTACAGACAAAACACAAGCAATGTTCCTTACCCCATGCAGTTCTTCTTTTCCTTCCCAGCAACCTCCTTCACCATCGATAATACTCTCAAAACAAACTCATAGAGGCAGTTTTCTCTCCAGTTTTTCCAGAAGGAAAAACTCCTAACCCTTACGTCTTATTTATACATCATTCTAATGACCCTTCAGTCTCTCCTTAAAGGTGAAACGTCAAGAGAGAAGCATTGGATGTCATCTGAAGTGTAAAGAGTCGTAGCTTTCTATTTCTGGCGTTCAAATATCGCTTCTAGAAGGTGATAATAAATGTCGATCTATCATTTTCACTAAAGGGCAGTTTTCTCTCCTGTTTTTCCAGAAGGAAAACTTCCTAACCCTTACGTCTTATTTATACATCATTATAATGACCCTTCAGTCTCTCCTTGAAAATGAAACGTCAAGAGGGAAGCATTGGATGTCATCTGAAGCACAAAGAGTCGTAGCTTTCTATTTCTGGCGTTCAAATATCGCTTCTAGAAGGTGATAATAAATGGCGATCTATCATTTTAACTCGAGGGAAGTTTTCTCTCCAGTTTTTCCAAAAGGAAAAACTCCTAACCCTTACCTCTTATTTATACATCATTCTAATGACCCTTCAGTCTCTCCTTCAAGGTGAAACAGCGAGAGAGAAGCATTGGATGTCATATGAAGCACAAAGAGTCGTAGCTTTCTGTTTCTAGCGTTTGAAATCGCTTATTGAAGGTGATAATAAATGACGATCTATCATTTTAACTCATGGGTGATCAACCACCAGTGCTTTGAACGTCCGTCACTTTTGGCCTTCAATGTCTCCGGTTGATCATGCTGATCGATCGACCAGGATACGATTGACTACCGCGATCGACCGCCAGTTCCATCCTCAATTTTTGTCTAATATTTATCTTTAAATCCTTAATTCCTTTAAATCCTTATTTCCTTTAATAACAATATTTATATACCTAAAATTCCAACACTTTATAAAAACACCAATATCTCACATTTTTACTTAATTCAATAATTACATGAAATTAAATACCTCAGACATTACAACCTTAGCCTTGTAGTTTTTGTGGCACCACACACGTGTGGCACCCTCATAACAAATTCAATGTTCAATCTTGAAAATTTCAATGCCAAAGGGAGACACATGGCACATTTCTTACCTTTCTTGGAAAGGTCTGACACTGTAACTCACAGTTGACATGATGTTGGACTTAAATTTAAATAATGTTGGAGTGATACATGGATGTCACTGGGACACTAAGTCAACTAAAAAATTGACAAATGAGCTTTTCTAAATTAGGTTCTCTAATGTTTGGACCTCCAAACGAGACTACAGGAACAAAAAATACAATTACACTCGTAGAACTCTAACATGTAATTTTTCCAAATTTTTCGCCATTGAATTTTAAAATGTGAATTTAGAGTTATAAACTCAACTTGACAGTGAGAGAGATAAAGGAGATAAACTTCCAAATATTTTCATGAACTCTATAAACGTCTTTGTCTTAGTGTGAAAAATGTAATTTCAAAGTTGGATTCCACCTCCTTTGTAAGATCTCTCCCTCCCTCTAGTCTCATTTATTCTCTCTGTCTATCTTTATCTTTTTTTTTTATTTAAATCAACAATCGTACTTTGTTATCAATGACAAATGAACACTAAAGTATTTTTGCTAACAACTTAGCCATTGAACTATGAGAAAAACTTACCGTAAACATCGCTGTCATGTTTGGCATTAAACATATTAATTTTCTTCCACAGCGAAACACTACACATTCTGCCGCGAAACGTCAATGCTAAATACAAACATTGTAGCACTGACATTCTACCGCAGATAGGGTCACGTTCGGCCATAGAACGTGGAAATTAATTAAAAATTACAGCATTCCATGACGGAACTTTTACTTGCCGCTGTGGAACGACAGCTTTCCACCATTGAAAGTATTGCATCCTCTGCCTTGTATAAATTCACACTACACTCATCATAATTTTCTCAGTGATTTTGTCAGCAATTACCGAACCCCAAACATTTTTTAGAGATGAAGTGTACCGCATTTTGGTGAAGTTGAAGTATTGTTGAACACCAATGGTGTCTAGGAGTGTTGAGGAATTTGTTAATTGCCCATTTGAAGTGGGGCCTATGTCCACAGTTTTGGAAATGAGGTACGTGCAATTGGAGATGAATTTGCTATAGCAGTGCATTCTGTCTCGACGACTCTAGACGAGGAGGAGCTCCGTTCATTATGCTAGTCCAGTGATGAAGACATGGACATGTCCAAGAGTAGGCCTCGACGACCACCACAAGCAGAATGCACATTCGCTAGTATGAGTCTTGGCAAGAAGTATAGTTCATTGAATAAAATTACAGAAGAAATCGTCGATCATGCATTGAAGAATGGGTACGAGATAAAATTTACCCACAGTAACTCTCACCAATTGAGACCTACCAGCTAGAAAGGATACATGTAGTAGATGCACGCCTAAAAAATGTAGTGAATTGATGTTTCAAAGAAAGAGCTATAACGACGTTCACACTTGCTCGAGAAAAATGGAAAGTCACCATGCCACTGCCAAATAAGTGGCAACACGTTACTTGGATAGATCTAAAAGTCAGGTCGAATGGGACTTTCCTTCTAATTGAGACAGTCATGAAGGAATTTAATGTCAACATCACACCAAGCCTTGCTCCAAGGGCAAGAAATGCTACAAAAAAAAACTGAATGAAGGGGATGACAATGAGCAATACAAGCTCATATGGTTGTATGCCAAGGAGATTCAAAGGTCTAACTCTGGAAGCTCGCTGCATGTTCAGCTAGAGAATAGTACAATTGAAAGAATGTACATGTGCTTGGCTACATGTAAGATGGAGCTGTTGAACTGTGGTAAACCGGTTATTTGTTTGGATGGTTGCCACTTAAAGGGAGCGACTCCAGGCCACCTGCTCACTACTGTCAGCATCTACGAGAACGATGGAATTTATCTAATTACTCTAGTAGTGGTTGAAGCAAAGAATAAGAATTCTCAGAGGTGGTTTTTGGAATTGTTGGTCAAGGATCTCAACACCCCGTCTGGCAATGAGTGGAAAATCATTTATGATTGACCAAAACTGTGATTGATTACTTTTGCCCTCTATGTTTATGTTATGTGTTGTGTACCAATGTTTGACTTATACTGTTATTTTTTGTTGAGGCTAGTGCCAGCTGTCAGAGATGTTGCAAGTCAAGTGGAACATAGTTTTTGCATCTGACACCTGTATGCAAATTTTCACAAATAATTTAAAGGCAGGTTCTTCCAGGATGTAATGTGTGGTGCTTCTAGAGCCACAACATCAGCGCACTTTTAGAGAGAGATGACGAAGCTATTTTTGCTTGACCCGGCAGCCCACAACATCAGCGCACGATTCTAGGCCAAACATGTCTTCAGCTCTATTTCAAATTTCGACATAAGCCTTAATAACTTGAGCGAGTTCTTAAACGCCTACATCCAATATGTTCAAAATTATACGAAAGGACATCATGTGTAGGATCATTAAAAAAATGAAAAGAAAGCGCGCTCGATTCCTTTTGTGTCCGCAGGTCAAGAATTGGCTTACCAGACTAAAACTTGCAGATCATAATTGGAGTCCTATTTTTTTCAAACGTGGCCCAATTTGAGGTGACCAACGGTAACAAATATTACCATGTCAATTTGGACTGGTGTACTTGTAACTGTTACCAGTGAGAGTTGACTGACATCCCATGTGTCCATACAGTCCCATGTATGCAATTTATGAGGAGATCTCCCAAAGACTTTGTGCATGAGTGCTACGACCTAGAAACATACATCATGATGTACTCTCACATTGTCTGCCCAGTCAGTGGAAAAATCATGTGGCCTCCTGTGACAAATCTTGATCCAAATATGCCACCACCATTTAAGAGACGCCTTGGAAGGCCACGAAAATGAAGAATAATGGATGTTGACAAGGCCCCAAGCTGAATAGTGCTGCCTAGAAAACATATGAACATGACGTGTGGTCGGTGTGGGGGTGTGGGGCACAATTACCACATGTGTGAAGGTGGAGGCCCAAAGTCCAGTGCATGTGGCGGTCGTAGGTCCAAAGGCAAAGGAAACAGAGGAAGCTCCCAGGGCATATTTATAGGTTTCACAGTTCCCAAAATAGTCTCTGAGACAGTTCCCGACATAGTTCCAAAGACGCAGGTGAGTACATTGTTACGTTTACATTTTTTGTGTTATTTTAACTATGCTAATTTTAGTTGCAATGTGTTATGCATGAGTACAATGCACATGGTCCACAAACACAAAAAAATGCAAATATGGACCTTAAGCTTCCTTGTTAATGATGATTGTAAGTTGATTGTAAGTTGATTAGTATGAAAATGTAAAATTAGCAACTTTTTGAATCTGTACTTCAGTTGTTCGACCACCATCACTTTTTGATTGACTATGTTTCAATTTTCTTGAATTTGTGAAGGATACGAATGACTACAATTCAAAGGGTGATGGATTGAACATAGCCGAGTTTGACCACACAGAACCAGAGTCAGTGTTCACGTCGACTTTCCATGGCAGACAGTTGTCATTCCATGGTGGAACATCATACATTCCAAAATGGAATGACTTGTTTCCATGGCGGAATGTCAAATTTCTGTGGCAGAACATTAGCATTCCTTTGCCTTGTATATTTCGGTGTTATGTACATGTTGCTTAAATTGTTGCAATGAAGATGTTAGTTGTTTGTTGGTGATGAACGAAATGGTTTGAGTCAAAGTTTCTTTCAAAAAAATGAAAATTTTGCAAGAGTTTCCCTTGTTTTTGTCTATCCCCCATGTGGCATTATCAAAACCAGAAATCTAAACAAATATTTTCCAAATAGATATTGTCCAAGTAAACATAAACCTATTATGCGACAATGAATTTTTTATTATGTACAACAAAATAATTATCTCAATCTGTATCCCTATACATCTCAACTACACTAAGCCGCCTTCTTGCGAGATTTCTTCTGCAAATCTGTGATCGCAAATGACAACTGTAGGTCCATGTATATGTTGGATGCTTTGGCTAACAACAAACTGTTATCAGGTAGATCATCGTGATTGTGGAAGTCGGCCTTCTTACAATCTCATATCACCCCTAACCCTTCACTCATACACAGAAAAATGTTGTGCGGGGTGAAATGCAAAGGAAAAAATCAGCACATAAGTGGAAAGCAGTATAAATCTACACAAGGGAAAAGATATACCACTCTTTGTCCATTGGTGCTCTGACGATCGCAATTGCTTCAAGCAGCAACAACTGATAAAGGTAGTGAGTGTGCAGGTCAATGGACGACATAAAACTAGCTTGCTTTGGTTATGACTAAAATGCAAAGGAATCACACATTAGAACTGTTGAAGGATGAATGACAAACCAGAAAAGCATGAATCTACCCTAATGTGATAGATTCCAAGATTCTTTGGTGGTCAACAATTCCAATCGGCCACTATGCAGGAATTCTATCCAGTCCTCCAAATTCAAATAAGTGAAACTCATGAAGCTTAAAGAGTTCAAGGCTGAAATTTGGAGAGGTTCACACCAACATTCCAGGGAACAACACATCAAAAATTCAGATTAAAATGCGTTCTACACAAAGAGATATGCTCTGACGAAATTAACCCTCGGATTAGGGTTTTCAGGGTAGATTCTGGTGACCAAAAATTATACAACAAAATCTCAACTTGCATATGGCCAATCAATGCCAAATTTGGAGGAGCGTCACTTAGAAATCTCAAGATTATCTTTGCAAAAAATGAGCATCATCTAATAACCATAAACAGAGTAAAACACAACCACAAATCGGACAACAATCTGTTCAGTGCAAAAAATAGAATCTCGACCAACTTCCATTTCCTTCCAAAACCAGATCAACACATCCAAATCTCAACAAAAACCACACCACGTCCATAATAACACAAATATAGGTCAAGAACTTCAAGAAACCAAAACCTTCTTTCAATAGGAAGGATGAGAAACAAGTAACAAACCAATGGAGTCCGCTAAACCTCCAACACTAGAGGGGCGACTGTTTCAGCCAACTCAAAAGGATGACTCTCTCCAATGGGAGTTGCTAGCTCTTCTACCTCCACGCCCCAAGCACCACCTCGCACATAAGAGATGCTGGAAGAAGCAGCAAGAATCAATTTGTGTAGGAACTAGCAAGAAAACACAAACCGATTTTGAAAATGGAAGATGGCCAAGTGGGATCTCCGTGGGTCTTCACACAAGAACAAGAACAAGTCTCTTTAGGGTTTATCAAAAGTTCAAAAGTGCGATTCAGGGTTCATTAGAAAGGGTAAAATACCTCTCTAATGGAACATTACAGTTTACCAAAAAGCCATAAACAGCAAATGACAATACTATCCTTAACAATAACACAAGCACAATAATTCCGAGTTTGGATTTTTTTCTCTGTAAAGGGGACTTTTGACATAGCAAACAAAACCCAAATATTATGCCAAATAACTCTTTGGAAAGGTCTGGATGTCTGCTACAAGTTGTATGAAAGACTAAATTTGAAACAAAGGCTTTCCGATTGCCAAAAGAGCCCTTGAACGGCCGGAGGTCAGATTCTAAGCGAAAAGGAAAGCCCACCATTTCTTCTATGATTAGCATAACATCCACTAGTCCAAATGCACCAACTCCTCTTTGTTCAATTGATCAAAAAACTCTCCTCCAAGTTAGCTAGAGAAGAAACACCTACAAAATAAATAAAAAATGTTAGAAAACAAAAGAGGCCTTGGCACAGGCTCAGGTGACAAGATCTTGGGGTACATCATAATGTCATTAGAGATTTTTTGAATTGAACCTCAAAGTATTCTTCTTCATTCAACGCAAAGCACTGCGTACAAAGAACGCAAAGTAAAGATTAGTATTAAGATAACATCTTTTGAACTACTTAATGTAACATAACGTAATTCTCACCGTGTTTTCCATCCCTTGTTGCTTCAGAAAGATGTACCATGCACATAGTTTTAGGTGGCAGAGGCTGTGATCCACCCAACATAGCTGTTTCTTGCACCTCGGCAAGTACGACAGGAGGAGAAGGTTGGTGTCGGTGGGCAATGGTGCTGCAAATTTCTGACACATTAGTACATTGCAATCAAATAAAGTAAATAATGGACTTTTCATAAAAAGTAAATAACTTACAAGCAGTTTATTCCCTTAGTTGCTGAAGAGGAAAATGGAGAGGACACTATAGAGCCAGCTATAGAGGTTGCTGTAGGGGCTGCTAGAGGGGCTGCTGGAGAGAATGGTGGTGGGGCTGCTCACTACCCTATTCTCTACAATTCAACCAACATCTCATGATGGTGCTCCTCTGCTCGCTCTTCCATTTTTTGCATTTAGGTCAACCCCATTTAATGGTACTCCTCCATCATTTGAATTTTGTGTAGCACCATTTGATGGAGCTCCTCCACCTAGATAAGTCAGTCCTCCATCATTATGACTTAATCCAACACTGAAAGATGCCGCTCCTCTACTTGCTCCTCCATACTTTGCATCCAGCTGACAATCTCCATAGGCATCAATGTAAAATGAGATGATTGAGGAGCGGGCCGAGTCATCGGCTGTAGAGCATTATCCTCCATGTGCTGCAGAGGTGATGCTGGAGTCTGTTTCCCTAAGGGGTCTAGAGGATGTTTGTAATATCCCAAAAATTTTGTTATGGTAAGCATACGATTTAGGTAATAATTCTGGGGGAAATAGGAGTTGTAATGGACAATCTAGGTATTGACCAAGAGAAACATATTTGGAAGAAATGAATTATGAAACCCACAAATATGTTCATATTAACCTTAGGAGCATGATTTAGGATTTATTGGAATTAATTTGGGTAATTTAAGACATATGTCAAGTGAAACATGTTTGGATAATGTGAACTATGATACCTAAATTATGTCCATACTTAGTTTAGGGAAAAGATTAAGGTTATGGAGAATTGTGTGATGATATTTTGAGTTAGATGGGACAATATGAACTAGATTAACATTTAGCGAAATTAGTTAGAGAAAATATATTATCATATATTTGGATACTGTAGGGATATGGTAAGGATTGAAAGGTTGAGAATAATAAGGTTCTTAACATGTATTGGAAATTGACTTAGATAAAAAAGAAGAAAGAATAGTCGAACATATAGTATAAGTTTGTTTAGTTGGTATCGAAGTTCAAATATATATATATATATAGATTTAGTATATATTGGTTTGAAGAAGATGAAGTTACATCGAAGATATTAGAATTTGCAACTAAGACCTCACTTGATGATTTCAATGATACATAGGTATATAAATATATCATGTTATGGAATTATGGTTGCAATATATATATACGTGTATATATGAATAATCTGGAGAAATATGTCACGGGCGATCAGTCAACTGTTCATCCAAGGCGTCGATCGTCTACCTCATCAACTAGCAATTTGGAACAAGCGGTCGATTGATTGAATGGCGGTCGATTGGACAAAGATGAAGCGATCAACCGCGATCTAGAAGGTCACCAGGAAATGGAAATCCTTCAACGTTTGACACTTCAAGGATGCACGAAGCGTCCTTCTGGTCACCTCTTCACCTTCAGAAGGTTGCTGAAGGGGTGTTGATGGTTGCCTATAAATTGAAGATGAACGTGTGTGCGGAGAGTTTTTACAAAAATGGTCCTAGTGAGAAACTGTGATTTTAGAAGTTTTGGTGCACGAAAGAGAGACGAGTGTGAGTAGTTGTTGTGAAGTTCTAGAAATTTAGGAAAGAGTGAGAAGCAGACAGTGAGTGAATGGTTAGTTGAGGTTTAGAGAAAGTGAGAGAAGGAGAAGTTGCATGGCCAAGAATGGGACTTTTGAATTTCTGAAAGTTATGAGTTCTGGAGTTTCTGAAGGAGAGTGAAGGGTTTGAGGTTAGTCTATGAGAATTGTTAAGGAAGAAGTCGTGAAAAGCTGAAGGCAAGTACAATCTTCATCTTGGATATCAAACTTTAAGCATGGGTGAATGCTTTACTTTAGTTTATCTAGATGTTATTGTCTACTTTGAATTTAGAAGCAATTGTCAATTATATCAATTTTCCAATTTGTTAAGAATAAGTTACGTAGGAAATTTATTATTGATTATTGTCTCATGAGATAGTGGTTTGCAAGTTCTTTGTGGCATAAGTGATTAAGGGGTTTTACCGTGTGGAATTATTGGATAAGGTGGTTGTTGGATTGAGAGATGTCATTAATGGGAATTAAGTAATGACATAATTGAGTTTTAGAATTTGCAGATTTTATTTGTCGTTGGATGTCATAAAGGCCATGTTTTGGGATTTGGAAACTATGCTTTGGTCACTTTTGGAGTAACTTGTTAAGATGAATTGTTGGATAGGGTTAGAATTTGGATAGACTTGTTAGCAATAGGTGAAGTGATAAGTGTAGAAAATAAGAAATATTGTTATGCACATTGGTTGGAGAACTACCATTAATGCTCATATGCTTAATTATGAATAGAAATTGAAGAGAAGAAACTTAAGAGCTAACTTGTTAAAGCTAAGGACTCAAGGTAAGTGGTATTACATGTGTTTTTTTTTAAAGGACCTACTCCACGGGAATTAGGGGGTGTTTATTGTTTGTTTGATTGCTTGTTATGATTTGTATATTTATGAGATTTACGTTTACTTCCTTAGTTAGGAATAGATCATGTTTTGAGGATACGATCGAAGAACACATTAGATAGGATTGTATGCACATGACAACATTAAGACTTGGAATCCTAAAGTATATGAAAGCGAATAAATGTAAATATGTGGTTAGGGATGTGGGTTCTTGATTTGGTCACTTAGGTGTGTGCCACGGGATTGCTGCTTAGGCAGTGTATTAGGCGTGTGTCACGGGATGACCGTCTTGTGCATAAATCACTCTATCTTGTCAAGTTGACATCTCTAACACTTGGATGGGTAACTGGAACTAAATGAAAATGGATTAGTAATAGAATTAAACTACATATACGTAAATAGGTGGTTAAAGATGTGGGTTCTTGAGTTGGTCGCCTAAGTGTGTGCCACGTGATGGCCGCCTTTTGCATAAACCGATCTACCTTGTCAAGTTGACATCTCTAACAATAGGATGGGTAATTGGAACTAAATGAAAATAAAACAGTAATAGAATTAAGCGGAATATACGTAAGTAGTGGTTTTTGTGGTCCAATTGGATACGCCCAGCGCAGAAACGAAATAAATAACAGTAACAGATAAGAAAAACAGAAAACTTAGTACAGACTTTAAGAGTTGTATGTGTATTTCATGTTTTAATTTTATAATGTTTACTCAGCTTTAGGCTTATAGTTAGGTCCTGTGATAGAGGTAAGGAGCCGATGATTGTATAAAGCTAATAAAGGACGTAACTGATGGAGTATTGTTGGGTTGGACGTTTGTGTTGATGGAAACTTTGGCCTTGGGAGTTATGGCTCACAGAAATGGAATAAGCGTAAATAAATGTTTTAAGAGTTTTCAAGTGTTTAGTAACTTCAAACTATTTTAAGTTAATATTTTATCTGTGTTTATTTAAATAGCTTTTAAACTACTGTATGGCAGTATTTAAATGTAAAAGATTTCCGCATTTTCTTTACTTTGAGTTTTTATTATTAAGAATTCTGTTGTTTGTTACTCTGATTTTCCATTATACAAATGTTTTAAAGGAAAGAAAATTTTTATACGAAAAAAGTTACGGGATGTTACAAATGGTACAAAGCATAACCGGGTCAAAATCGTTTTTGTAGACTACCAACAGTGCAAAACTCAATGCGGGGATGCTTCATCAACTATAAGTATAGTTATGTTAAGTTATGTAGTAGTGATTTATTTTATATAGAATTAGTTGTAGACAATTATAATAGTGAAGGAAAGAATAGGGTTAGGACTGGAAATAATTTCATGAGATACTATTAAGACAACTCAAGGACAACCCAATATATAAGAGAAATGGCTTGGACTTAGAAGTTAGGTGGGTTAGTAAAGTTTGAGATGCTATCCCAATTTCCTATTCACTTAGTAGCTACCAATGATCCTAAGGGTTACCAGTTCGTCCAAGGACTAAAAGCTGAGATATATCAAAGAATTAAGATATATGGTACTGAAGATATGCTATACTCTAGGATAGTAACAAAAACTTTGGAAATAGAAGAGGCGGAAATGCTTGTTATTAAACAGAGGGAAATGGATCAGAAGCTAAAGAAGAGTAGTCAAACTCAACCACAAGTGGATGGTCATAAAATTAAGAAAAAACAAAAGCAGCGAAGCGGGCATTTGACAAGGAAGATCAGTCTACAAATGATAAGCGTGCGTAGAATGAACTAGATGCAACTTTGATTGGAATTTTTCATGTTGGACCGTGTTCTAGGTGTAACAATAAGCATTATGGTGAGTGTAAAGTTGGTACTAGACAATATTTTAAGTGTGGAAAGCAAGGACATTTGGTTAATAACTCTCCGTCGTTGGTCAAAGAACAAAGAAACGTTGCACTGTTGATATTTTTCTTGTATGGATTTCAAGAAGATGAATCATCAATGTCTAGGCCGGGTATTGTATGATTCAATAAAAATTTACTGGTTTTGTACAAGTGCCCGTTTGGAATTTTTCTTGACATATGTGCTAGGTATGAGTAACATTAATAGGAAGAGATAAGAGTAGAATATGTTTTAGGCATGAGCAAATACCTTTAAACTATACATATTTTGGGGGAAAATTTTATATAACTGAAGGGGAATCTAAAATCCTAAAATTTCGTTATGCAAAGCATACGATTTAGGTGATAATTATGGGAAAATATGAGTTGTAATAGACAATCAAGGTATTGACCAAGAGAAACATATTTGGAAAAAGTGAAATATGATACCCAAAATTTTGTTCATATTAAGCTTAGGAGGATAATTTAGGATTTAATGGAATTAACTTGGATAGTTTAAGACATTAGTCAAGTGAAAGATGTGTGGATAAAGTGAACTACGATACCTGAATTATGTCCATACTTAGTTTAGGGAAAAGATTTAGGTTATGGAGAATTGTGTGATGATATTTGGAGTTAGATGGGACGATATGAATTAGATTGACAATTAGCGAAATTAGTAAGAGAAAATATATTTAGATATTGTAGAGACATGGTAAGGATTGAAAGGTTGAGAATAATAAAGTTCTTAACATTTATTGGAAATTGCTTGGATAAAATGAAGGAAGAATAGTGGAACATATAGTATAAGTTGGTTTAGATGATGTAGATGTTCAAATATATATATATGAATTTATTACATATTGGTTTGGAGAAGATGAAGTTACAAGGAAGATATTAGAATTTGCAATTAAGACCTCACTTGATGATTTCAATGTATACATAGGTATATAAATATATCATGTTATGGAATGATGGTTTCAATTATATATATATCGTGTTATGGAATACATGTATATATGAATAATTTGGAGAAACATACCATGGGCAATCGGCCGGTTGTTCATCCAAGGGGTCGATTATCCACCTCATCGACCGATAGACTGGAGCAAGAAATCCGTGGTCGATTGATAGACTGGTGGTCGATCGACTAAAGAAGAAGCGATCGACCGCGATCTAGAAGATCACTTGGAAATGGAAAGCCTTCGACATTTGACGCTTCAAGAATGCACTAAGCGTCCCTCTGGTCACCTCTTCACACCCAAATGGTCACTGAAGGGGCGCTGATGGTTGCCTATTAATTGAAGATGAACTTGTGTGCAGAGAGTTTTTATAAAAATGGTGAGAGGGAGAAATTGTGATTGAACAAGTTTTGGTGTGATAAAGAGAGACGAGTGTGAGGAGTTATTGTGAAGTTCTGGAAATTTAGGATAGAGTGAGAAGCAGATAGTGAGTGAATGGTTGGCTGAGGTTTAGGGAAAGTGAGAGAAGGAGAAGTTGCGTGGCCGAGATTGGGACTCTTGAATTTCTAAAAGTTGTGAGTTCTGGAGTTTCTAAAGGAGAGAGAAGGATATGAGGTTAGTTTGTGAAAATTGTTGAGGAAGAAGCCGTGAAAAACTGAAGGTAAGAACAGTCTTCATCTTGGACATTGCACTATAAGCATGGGTTACTGCTTTACTTTAGTTTATCTGGATGTTATTGTCTACTTTAAATTTAGAAGCAATTGTCGATTATATCAATCTTCTGATTTGTTAAAAATATGTTACGTAGGAAATTTATTATTGATTATTGTCTCATGAGATAGTGGTTTGCAAGTTATCTGTGGCATAAGTGATTAATGGGTTTTACCATGAGGAATTGTTGGATAAGGTGATTGTTGGATTGAGATTTTTCATTATGGGAATTAAGTAATGACAAAATTGCGTTTTAGAATCTGTTGATTTTATTTGTCGTTGGACATAATAAAGGTCATCTACAATTGGAAAACTATGCTTTGGTAACTGTTGGAGTAACAAGTTAAGATGAATTGTTGGATCGGGTTAGAATTTGGATAGACTTGTTAACAATGGGTGAAGTGATAAGTGCAGGAAATAAGAAATATTGTTATGCACATTGGTCGGAGAACTACTATTAATGCTCATATGTTTAATTATGAACAGAATTGCAGAGAAGAAACTTAAGAGCAAACTCATTAAAGCCAAGGACTCTAGATAAGTGGCATTACATGTGCTTTGTCTGAAAGGGCCTATATCATGGGAATTAGGGGGTGTTTATTGTTTGTTTGATTTCTTGTTATGATTTGTATGTTTATTAGATGTAGGTTCAGTTCCTTAGTTAGAAATAGATCATGTTTTGAGGTTACGATCGAGGAATACTATAGATAGGAATGTATGCGCATGACAACGTTAAGACTTGGTATGTTAAAGTATACAAAAGTGAATAAATGTAAATATGTGGTTAAGGATATAGGTTATTGAGTTGGCTGCTATGGTGTGTGCCACGGGATGGTTGTTTGGGTAGTGTATTAGGTTTGTGCCATATGATGGTCACCTTGTGTATAAACCGCTCTACCTTGTCAAGTTGACATCTTTAACACTTGGATGGGTAATTGGAACTAAATGAAATTCGAACAGTAATAGAATTAAATGAAATATACGTGAATAGGTGGTTAGAGATGTGTGTTCCTCAGTTGGTCGCCTAGGTGTGTGCCACGGGATGGCCACCTTGTCCATAAAACGCTCTACCTTGTCAAGTTGAGTCATTGGAACTAAATGATGATGGAACAGTAGCAAAATTAAACGGAATATACATAAATAGTGGTTTTTGTGTTCCAGTTGGATATGTCCAGCGCAGAAACGAAATAAATAATAGTAAAATACAGGAACAGTAACAGATAAGCAAAACAAAAAAATTAGTACAGACTTTAAGAGTTGTATGTGTATTTCATATTTTACGTTTATACTACTTACTAAGCTTTAGACTCATAGTTAAGTTTTGTGATGTAGGTAAGGAACTGATGATTGGATAAAGGTGATAAAAGACATAGCTGATGGTTTATTGCTGGGTTGGGCGTTTGTGTTGTTGGCCACATTGACTTTTGGGGTTATGACTCACGGAAATGGAATAAGCATAAATAAATATTTTAAGAGTTATCAAGTGTTTAATAACTTCAAAATATTTTAAGTTAATGTTTTACCTGTGTTTATTAAAATAGCTTTTAAACTACTGGATTATGATATTTAAATGTAAAAGATTTTCACATTTCGTTTTCTCTGAGTTTTGTATGGTTAAGACTTCCGCTGTTTGTAACTCTGGTTTTTCATCACGTAAATGCTTTAAAGGAAAGAAAATTTTTATACGAAAGAATTTAAGTGATGTTACAAATGGTATCAAAGCATAATTGGGTCAAAATCGTTTATGTAGACTACCAATAGTGCTAAACTCAATGCGGGGATGCTTCACCAACTGTAAGTATAGTTATATTAAGTTATCCAATAGTGTTTTATTTTATATAGAATTAGTTGTAGATACTTATAATAGTGAGGTAAATAAAAGGGTTAGGCCCCGAAATAACTTGGTGGGATACTATTAAGACAACTCAGGGACAACTCAGGACATAAGAGAAATAGCTTGGACACTTTTTAAGGATATTTTCCTTGATAAGTATTTTAACAACTTGCTTGGACTTAGAAGTTAGGTGGATTAGTGAAGTTTTAGATGCTATCCCAATTTCGTAGTCACTTAGTAGCTACCAAGGATCCTAAGGGTTACCAGTTCATCCAAGGACTAAAGACTGAGATATATCGAGGAATTAAGATATATGGTAGTGAAGATATGCCATACTCTAGGATAGTAACAAAAGCTTTGGAAATAGAGGTAGTGGAAATGCTAGTTATTAAACAGGGGAAATGGACCAGAAGTTGAAGAAGAGTAGTTAAACTCCACCTCAACTGGATGGGCATAAAATTAAGGAAAAAAAAAAGGGAGCGAAGTGGGCATTTGAAAGGACGATCAGTCTGCAAATGATAAGCATGCCAGAATGAACTAGATGCAGCTTTGATTGAAAATTTTCATGTTGGACTGTGTCCTAAGTGTACTAAGAACCATTATGGTGAGCGTAAAGTTGGTACTTGATAGTTTTTTAATTGTCGAAAGCGAGGATATTTTCGGTGTATGGATTTCAAGAAGATGAACCATCTACGTCTAGGCCAGGTATTGTATGATTCAATAAAAATTTAAAGTTTTGTTATATGTGCTCGTTTGGTATTTATCTTGACATATGTGTTAGGTATGAGTAACATTAATAGGAAGAGATACGAGTAGAATACGTTTTAGGCATGAGTAAATACCTTTAAACTAGATAAATTTTGGGGGGAAAATTTATATAACGGGGGATGAATGTAATATCCTGAAATTTTGTTATGCTAAGCATACGTTTTAGGTGATAAATTTGGGGGAAATAGGAGATATAATGGACAATCAAGGTATTGACCAAGAGAAACATATTTGGAAGAAGTGAATTATGATACCCAGAATTATGTTCATATTATGCTTAGGAGGATGATTTAGGATTTATAGAAATTAACTTGGGTAATTTAAGACATATGTTAAGTGAAACATATAACGACCCGGATTTTCGTAAATCCTTTAAAATGCGTAAAATTTGAAAATTTCTTTTTAAATCAAAACATATCAGAGTGCGTCTAACCGTATCGCTACTGACCTTTCGTTAAACTAGTTATAAAAATCTCATTTAGTAAACTATACGAAATTGTAAAGGAAATCCTCATCTTGTAAAACATAGCAGAAGCGTGAATACAAAAAATCTTGTTGTTTAGAACTTTGCGAAAGCGTAAATCATTTAAATGAAAGAACTCAATAATTAAATATTTTTTGAAAAACTTAATTCAATTACAACTGCTTATATTTTACCGTGTCTACGTGTCTGGCCAGCCATGAGTATCCCTCGTGCAAACCCATCATCACTGTGTGCTATTGTTGTTCTTTATCTTTCGTTACTCCTAGTTCGTGCAATCCTCTACGTACAGTACCTACGTCTACAACACAAGCAACTGTAAGTCTAAAAAGACTTAGTAAGAAAAAAGGGAAATGCAATTATGAAATGCCTCTCTTTAGTTCATTTGGAATGGGGGCCACCCAAACCAATTCATTCATTTACGTTTCCTTTCTTTCCTTTCTTTCTTTCTTTCTTTCCTTTCTTTCTTTCTTTCTTTACTCGTACTTCGAGCTGGAGATTAGAAGAACCCGTATGGGATGGTATAGTGGGTCGGACCTAACCTCCTATGGATAACTAGGTCTCGTTCCCGATATGGTAGGGGCATTTCCTAATTATCATACTAGGACCGCTACCCATCCGCCTCCTAACTCCCTTTTCTTTTCATTCCTTTCCTTTGGTCTTTTCTTTATCGTTTTACTTTCCTTACCATGTATGCGAGTACCACCCCGTGGGAGCACTCCCTATTTTGTTTCTATTACATGATGCATGAACATATATTCTCAACCTATCGTGATGCATGATGACATAACATAACATTAACATTCATAATAATTGAAGTGCGCATATAAATAATTGAAAGTAACTATAATTAAAATTGTGCATAGAAGTAAGTAATAGTAATTGAAAGCGCACACAAGGCAAGTAATATCAATTGAATAACCAATTAGAACATGATACATGAATTTAAACATGGAAGACATGCTTGAACTATTAGAACACAATACTATTAATTGATATGTTAATTCTTCTAGTTAATTTCCTAGTCCATTTTCATGCTTCCTACATTTACCGTTCTAAGTGATTATTCTAGTTAGTTATCAAGTAAATTAACATACTCATGGGTTTATTACATGCTTTTATCCTAATTAACTAATGAGACTTTGGTTTAAAGAAGCTAACATGCTAAGGACGTGGAATCTAAATCTAGATCGTAAGCGATACAAAGAAGACAATAATAAAAACAATTATAAAACATTCATTTGCATAATAAGTGAGACTCTTAGCTCCTTCATATTTACTTCATTCTCTTTTCATCTTCTTTATCATCCTACTCTCAGGTAAAGTAAAGCATCGATTAGAAAATTGAAGTGCGCATATAGCGGAGCAACTAGGATAGAAAGCACACAATAATTATAATTAAAGTGCGTTACAGGAAACAATTGTAACTAGAATTTAAATAGTGAACGATCATAAACCAAATTGATTATTTAAATCAATTACATGCTCAATGTCAGATTATATTAATCTAGTTGGTCATCCTAATAAACTTACATGCTCGTGGATTACTTTAATGACTGGTAGATCGTAAGTCAATTACATGCTCATGCTCATACAATTATTGTTATCCTAGTTAGTTGTATGTTCAACTAGTTGGTTAATTAACCTGCTTCAATTATTTATCACATTAACATTAGAATTAGTTACTTAAACCTACTTAACTAATCGACAAGCTTACTAAAAATATAGTTAACATGCTCAATAGAAGAAAGTCACAAGTTAATCAACCTAATTGAATTGCCCTAGACATGCTGGCTAATTAGTTTTACTCATGCTCAATCCAATTAGATGATTTCCCTAGTTAGTTAATGTGCTGGAACAATAATTGCATATTCGATTCTAATTGATTAACATTAACAAGCTAGTTGATTAACAGGTTTAGTTCCTAAAATTGATAAGTATTAATCAAATTAACATGCTAAATGACTAAACATGCTTAAATAAACCAATGACCCTAATTAAGTTGGACATGCTCGGTTTCATTATTTATCAACTAATCGAACATTTAAACTAGTTACTTAACAAAGTTATACAATGAACAACGATTAAGGAAATAAGCCACAATAATAAGATTAACATTAGTAAGGAAATCATAATTCGTTCATGTTTATCTCATCTTCACTTTATCGTCCTTTGTTTCAACTCTATACTTTTCCACATTTATTCATCAACCAATAGCATCTACAAGTAACAAATCACAACACTAAGAAATGACAGGCTAATACTAAGGAAATATCACAGAGCTTAACTAAATGTTACAAAACATGAATCGCAAGCTAACAACGAAGGAACACTAAAAGTGATCATTCATAATTTCAACAGAAGTCATTCAAGAGAAAGCATACTAACAGTAAGCATTTAACTAACATTAACACTAAACTCACACACCCATACTTGTGGTGCAGGGCCTCAATGGCCAAAACACCCCTTAATCCTTACCTCAAAGCTATATCGCGTTTAGCACCTAACCGTCATCCTTCTCCTTCTTCGATACCTTCACAAATTAAGACACTACAACTCATCAATGAATCATATTCTAACTTGTACAAACTATAATTACTTCTCTGACTCCTAAACAGAACCTAACATATCCCAACGTCAGATCAAATTCCCACAATATCTAGAAACATCATTGGTACGTACAACAACTGTTATTGATTACAGAACCTGCCTATAACCAATCATATAACATCTTCGTCTTCAACAACCATCACAAACAACTTATCCAGTTATATAAGGCATATGCTTAATAATCCCACAACCAACATTCTCAGACTATCACAGAACATAAATTCTAGACATCAATTCAATCCAAACAGAACTCATTATCCAAACAGCATCCAAATGACGAAATATCAAGGAAGAAATCTCACCATTTTGACAAAGTAGACCCAAGTCCTTGCAAATCTCACTCGGCCTCCAGCTCTCTTTCACCCACGGCCAGCAGTCCACACCAAAATTCAACTACAAGGTATAATTCATACGTTCATCCTTCAAAAATCCATCCAAAATACCAAACTCAGCATAACAGTAGACTAATAAAGTTAGCGGCGAAAATTTCATTACCTAAATCACACGAGAACAGCCGCCTTAAGCTTCTGCAAACCAACCCAACGTCAGAACTCGTAGCCTCACCGCCGCCACACCATTCATCGTCGCCAAACATGACTAGAAATCGACAGATCATCGACGGTTGACACGAAATCCGGCAACCCATCCCAAAATCGACAACCCGAGCTTCCGCCGTGAAGCCCGATGCCACCCGCGAGATCCACCAGTGCAACCCACTTCGTCGCAGCCATCCGTGATCGTCGTTTAGAGACCCATCTCATTCGCCGGATGCCGAGACCTGCGACGCCTCCTGCCCTCACGCGTCGCTACTCTCTGTGCCGATCTCTTTCTCAGCCAAACGAGCTCTCGGCTCTTCTCCCTCTCCTCTCCTCTGTGTCTCTTCTCTCCATTTCTCATTGTCTCTCTCCTTTAAATTTTGAAATCACTCATTCTCATATTTCAATTTTGCAGATCCGAAATGGACGAAGATCTCTCCTTCGATCTCGGCATTCCCTTCTTCAACCTTCCCGATCTGCTCCTGTAATCTCTCTCTCCCTATTTTGCTTCTATGATTTTAAAATATTTTATGTAATTATAATTTGATTAATCTAATTAAAATTTTCTTTTATAATTTAATATTTCATATGTATTTTTATTCATTAAATATACATACAACATATTCATTTACTCAAAATCCCATCTTTCGACTTATCCCAAAGTCAATTAACAATTATTATAAATCTAATTTAATTTCTTAATTCCATCAATTAGATAGTAATTACTATCTAATGAATTTTTGAAATTAATAATTTATAAGTTACGTTCTTGGTAATACCCCGATAATTGTAATTACCCACTTTAAAATTTTCGGAGTGTTACAAAACATGTTTGGATAAAGTGAACTACGATACCTGAATTATGTCCATTCTTAGTTTAAGGAAAAGGTTAAGGTTATGGAGAATTATGTAATGATATTTGGAGTTAGATGGGACGATATGAACTAGATTGATAGTTAGCGAAATTAGTAAGAGAAAATATATTTCGATATTGTAGGGATATGGTAAGGATTAAATGGTTGAGAATAATAAGGTTCTTAACATTTATTGAAAATTGACTTGGATAAAAATGAAGGAAGAATAGTGAAACATATAATATAAGTTGGTTTAGATGATATAGATGTTCAAATATGTATATGAATTTAGTATATATTGGTTTGGAGAATATGAAGTTACATGGAAGTTATTAGAATTTGCAATTAAGACCTCACTTGATGATTTCAATGTATACATAGGTATATAAATTTATAATGTTATGAAATTATGGTTGCAATATACATATCACATTATGGAATACGTGTATATATGAATAATCTAGAGAAATACACCATGGACGATCGACCGGCTATTCATCCAAGGTATTGATCGTCCGCCTCATCGGCCGACAATCTAGAGCAAGAAATCTGTGGTCAATTGATTGACTAGTGGTCGATTGGCCAAAGATGAAGCGATCGATCGCGATCCAGAAGGTCACCAAGAAATGGAAAGCCTTCGACATTTGACGCTTCAAGGATGCACGAAGCGTTCCTCTGGTCACCTCTTTACCTTAAGATGGTCACTAAAGGGTCGTTGATGGTTGTCTATAAATTGAAGATGAACGTGTGTGTGTAGAATTTTTACAGAAATGGATGGAGGGAGAAACTGTGATTCTGGAAGTTTTGATGTGAAAAAGATAGACAAGTGTGAGGAGTTGCAGTGAAGTTCTAGAAATTTAGGAAAGAGTGAGAAGCAGACAGTGAGTGAATGGTTGGCTGAGGTTTAGAGAAAGTGAGAGAAGGAGAAATTGCAAAACCGAGAGTGGGACTCTAGAATTTTTGAAAGTTGTGCATTCTGGAATTTTCGAAGGAGAGAGAAGTGATTGAGGTTAGTTTGTGAGAATTGTTGAGGAAGAAGTCGTGAAAAACTGAAGGTAAGCACAATCTTCATCTTGGATATTGCACTGTAAGCATCGGTTACTACTTTAGTACAGTTTATCTGGATGTTATTGTCTACTTTGAATTTAGAAGCAATTGTTGATTGTATCAATCTTCCGATTTTGTTAAGAATAAGTTACGTAGGAATTTTATTATTGATTGTTGTCTCATGAGATAGAGGTTTACAAGTTATCTGTGGCATAAGTGATTAATGAGTTTTACTGTGAGGAATTATTGGATAAGGTGGTTGTTGGATTGAGAGATGTCATTTATGGGAATTAATGAAATAATTGAGTTTTAGAATCTGTTGATTTTATTTGTCATTGGACGTCATAAAGGCCATGTTCTGGGATTGGGAAACTATGCTTTGGTCATTGTTGGAGTAACCCATTAAGATGAATTGTTGGAGAGGGTTAGAATTTGGATAGACTTGTTAGCAATGGGTGAAGTCATAAGTGTAGGCAATAAGGAATATTGTTATGCACATTGGTTGGAGAACTACTATTAATGATCCTATGATTAATTATGAACGTAATTTGAAGAGAAGAAACTTAAGAGCTAACTTGTTAAAGCTAAGGACTATAGGTAAGTGGTACTACATGTGTTTTTTCTGAAATGACCTACATCACGGGAATTAGGTGGTGTTTATTGTTTATTTGATTGCTTGTTATGATTTGTATGTTTATTAGATTTATGTTCAGCTCCTTAGTTAGGAATGGATCATGTTTTGACAATACGATTGAGGAACATGTTAGATAGGAATTGGAATAAATGAAAATACGTGGTTAAGAATGTGAGTTTTTGATTTGGTCGCTTAGGTGTGTGCCATAGGATTGCTGCCTGGGTGGTGTATTAGGTGTGTGCCATGGGATGACCGCCTTGTGCATAAATCGCTCTACTTTGTCAAGTTGACATCTCTAACACTTGGATGGGTAACTAGAACTAAATTAAAATAGAACAGTAATAAAGTTAAATGGAATATACGTAAATAGGTGGTTAGAGATGTAGGTTCTTGAGTTGGTTGCTTAGGTGTGTGCCACGGGATGGCCGCTTAGGCTGTGTATTAGTTGTGTGCCACGGGATAGGCGTCTTGTGTATAAAACACTCTACCGTGTCAAGTTGAAGTCTCTAACACTTAGATGAGTAACTGGAACTAAATTAAAATGAAATAGTAATACATTTAAACAAAATATACGTAAATAGGTGGTTACAGATGTGGGTTCTTGAGTTGGTCGCCTAGGTATGTGTCATGGGATTGTCGCCTTGTGTCTAAACTGCTCTACCTTGTCAAGTTGACATCTCTTACACTTGGATGAGTAACTGAAACTAAATGAAAATGGAATAGTAATTCAATTAAATGGAATACATGTAAGTAGTTGTTTTTGTGGTTTGGTTGGATACGCCCGGCATAGAAATAATAAATAATAGTAAAAAACAATAACAGTAACAAATAAGCAAAACAGAAAACTTTGTGCAGTCCTTAAGAGTTGTCAAGTTGACATCTCTTACACTTGGATGGGTAACTGAAACTAAATGAAAATAGAATAGTAATTGAATTAAATGGAATACGTGTAAGTAGTTGTTTTTGTGGTTTGGTTGGATATGCCCGGCACAGAAATAATAAATAATAGTAAAAAACAAGAACAGTAACAAATAAGCAAAACAGAAAACTTTGTGCAGTCCTTAAGAGTTGTATGTGTATTTCATGTTTTACATTTATACCATTTACTGAGCATTGGCTTATAGTTAGGTTCTGTGATGTAGGTAAAGAGCCAATGATTGAACAAAGCTGATAAAGGACGTAGCTGATGGAGATTTGTTGGGTTGGGCGTTTGTGCTGTTAGCCACATTGACCTTGGGTGTTATGGCTTCACGAAAATGGAATAAGAGTAAATAAATGTTTTAAGAGTTTTTAAGTGTTTACTAAATTAAAACTATTTTATGTTAATGTTTTACCTGTGTTTATTTAAATAGCTTTTAAATTACTAGATTGTGCTATTTAAATGTAAAAGATTTCTGCATTTTGTTTACTCAGAGTTTTGTGTGGTTAAGACTTTTGCTGTTTGTTATTCTGGTTTTCCATCATGCAAATGTTTCAAAGGAAAGAAAGTTTTTATGGAAAAAGTTACGAGATGTTACACTGTTCCTCCGAGGGGGCTGGATGCTATACAACTAAGGGGGGTGGATGCCGTATGACTAAGGAGGGGGGGCTGGTGGCTGGGAAACTGTAGCTCGTTTCTTTGGGGGGGGCTTGGTTGGGTTCTGCTTACCCATAGTCCTTCAACTCTATTGATCCCCATTTGGCCCACTTTCAACTTGTTGTAGATGTCAGTGGCCTTTTCTTTTATTCTTAGCTCCTCATCCGATACCATTACCTTGTAATACTCAAGAATTCTCTAAATGAGCTAATTGAATGGTAGACTCTTAGTAGGGTTGTTGAGCACCTCGTACATGTGACTTAAAATAACATAGCCCATATTCACTTTTTTCCTATTGAACACCTTCTCCAGCAAGTAGATATCCATGCAGCTAACATGGTCTCGATGTCCATCCTGAGGAAAAATGGTGTGTGTCATAATGGTGTGGATCACTTGGGCTTTGGTGTTCAAGTCATTGAACTTTGGCTTCTTGAACTCTACGATCTCAGGATCACGAGCAACAATCTAACCATTGCGAAACCCTCTCGTCTGATGAAAGGTGGCTTCCGAGACACGTGGTAATAGTTCTTGCTTGGTTCCTCCATTGAACATCCAAGCAGCATGTTAATATCCTTGGGAGGCATTCTCAACTCCAGTCCAAACATGTAAGTCCGGACCTCTAATGGTTAGGTGGACAATTCCAAATTGGCATAAAAGAGTTTGACAATTCATTCACTGAAACTTCCACCCAATCTGCACAACCCGGCTAACCCAACCCCCTCAAACAATTCTTCAATTTCAAATTCAGCTAATGACTCAAAGCTTATTCTTCTAGAAACAATAATAGAACGATGTTTAACATTGGCTTCATACCATTCATTCACTTCAGCTATCCTGAAGAGTGGGGAGTGGAACCTCTCGGTAATAGGTTGGAAACAGACCAATGGACCTGCTACCTGTTGTTGTCGAGGCTGAGATTGAGGTTGAGGTTGTGCTTCAATCTCGGCTTGTGCTTCAATTTGGCCAACAGGGGTAACCTCGGGTCCTCCAACTTGAACCGCAGTGAAATGAAATTAAAACGTTTAACGGCAAACGTGACAACATTTTTTGTGGTGACTTCTTCCAATAGTTCAGTGATTAAGTTGTTAGCAAAAATACTTTAGTGGTTAACTTTTCATTAACTATAAAGTGCGATGGTTGATTTGTTAATTTCTCTTTCATTTTTAATATTTGTTATTTGGGAAATTAACAAAACAAACCCTATAGTTTGAGATAAGAAACACATCAAATCTTGAAGAATTTTTGCAAATAACTAAAACATCGAACTATGTGAAATGAAGATGCAAACCTCCCCGTCATGTTTTTCTTCAAAAAATGCAGAGTCAAACGCAGTGGCCACTCTAAGTTCAAAGCTTGTCCAAGAATTAAAAATGGACATGCTTCGACCATGAGGGGGGTCCAATGTTGATCCAGATTTTCTCAAAAGCAATACGAATGTCGGTTTCAAACGGTCGTTCTTCTCCATTGTTGTCGAGAGAGTATATAACCAAGAGAGAGACCATGGATATCTACATCATTATCCATGCGACCATTATAATCGTAAGAAAAATTAATAGTTGTTTTTACCACATTAAAGCCATAATTCATGGAACTTGGTTTGTACATTACATGCCTTTTGTATTGCCTGCAGATAGTTTGACTTTGTTTTAGTTGACTCTTTTGCTTCTCAATCTCTTCATGAGTTGATGAGATTGTTTTACTAGAGGGACGTCTATCATAAGTTGAGAGACGTCCATTTTAAGCTGAAAGAAGTTTCATTGTGAACCTAGGCACGTTCGTCGTAAGTTTAGGGACGTTCATCGTAAGTTGGGGACATCCTTCTTAAGCGAGGAACATTCGTTTTGAACTTAGGGACATCCATTTTAAGATAAGAACGATGTTGTCTTTTAATAATCTATCCTCAACATCCATCATAAGCTAAGGGACATCTGTCATAAATTGAGGGACATCCGTTTTAAGCAAGGAACGTACATTGTTAGCTGAGGGACATCCGTCATATGTTGATGGACGACGTCGTCTTTTAATAATCTATCCTGAATGTCCATTTTTAGAGACGAACGTCCCTCAACTCTAAAGGATGTTTGATTAGTTCATCCAATGACCAACAACCTTCGTCTGCGACTCTGCTCCCATTTAAAATAGTGTGTGCCTTGCATGTGGCCTCTTTCAACATAATGTTTGCCAATGCCTTAAGATAATGATCCTGGCCGACAATCCTTGTAAGGGACGTTTGTCCCTCAATCTAATGGGCGTGAGCCTTCGTCTGCCAGCATCTTAGGAGAATGATCCTAGCTATCCATCGTCGATCGAGGGACGTCCGTCCACGATCCAACGGGAGTGAACCATCATCCACCTGTGCCTCTCCTCCCATCTTAGATGTCCATAGTTGTCAACAAAGGACGTCCTTCATCCACAACGGCCATCCCTCCTATTGTTTCAAGTTTGGACGTACCTCGTTGTTGAAGGTCAACTTCATTGGTCTCCGTTGGACAACCCTTGACATTTCTAAGCATTAACGTCGCTGCGGCATTTGCCTTTGCAATTTTTTATGGAAAATGTGACAGGATGGTCTGCGTCGTTCATTTATCATAAATCAATGTTTTAGTTGTTTGCAAAAATTCTTCAAGATGTGTCATGTTTCTTGACTTAACCTATGTGCTTCCCATCTTGGAATGAATACTTGACCTTAAACCCTACTGCAACCTTATTGTCTCTCCACTTGATCCATCCCTTTCATATATGGCAAGAGCTCCATGAATTTTGAGTGGTACTTTGTTTTGATTGTATCAGCTTGACCTAAGTTTTGGAAAGCCTTAATAATTGCATGTTGGTGTCTTTCTTTGCAAAAGAAAGGACTTGGAACTGGTCCACCTC
Source organism: Begonia loranthoides (assembly GCA_022433065.1). Taxonomy (NCBI): domain Eukaryota; kingdom Viridiplantae; phylum Streptophyta; class Magnoliopsida; order Cucurbitales; family Begoniaceae; genus Begonia; species Begonia loranthoides. The sequence goes on along the minus strand of CM039486.1, from coordinate 12,039,009 downwards.
CATATAGAGAATGTCATAGTATGTCTTTTGAGAGGTCCTCAACACTTGAGCTGCCTTTTTGAAGTAATACGTGAAGAATCTCATGCGGTACTCCATCAGAATGCATAACGAGTCAAAATCCTAGATTATCTCCTAAAGCCAATCTTCCATAACGAATGGGTAAGATCCCCTCGCTAAGGATTACAACTTTCCAAACTCATGAAAGAAACTCATTCTCTTGGTTTCGAGATCTAGACCTTGAGTTCTACCCCTAATGTGTCAATTGGACTTTCATAAGGGCCAAAGTAAGAAGGCTAACCAAGTTTGATATTATTGGTAATTTGGTAGGTAAAGGAGGCACATAACTTTAAGGTGGATAGAAAATAACATCTATTGAGTTAACCAAGTAGTGGACTCAAATGAAAACATGAAGAATCAAAGTCTAGAGGTAAAAAAGGACCAAAATTAAAAGAGTTTAGTCACAATCACTTTGGAGCATCGTGATCACATCTAAAGAAGAGAAAATGGAATCCAAATTGAAGAAATGCAAGTGGAAGATGGGTAAACCTTGTCAAGTATCATTAGCAAGCCGAAGGAGAGATTTTATAATATCTAAACTCTAAAACTTTATTTTAGACCATGGTTGGATGTACTTCTATTATTTGATGTTTTAATTGTAATTGACGTCTTTACAAAACTTTCATTGATAAAATGGCAAGAAACAGATGGCTTATTATGTTATGGGTTAGAGAGGAGCCTCATCATAGAAGAATTTTGAAAATTAGAAGAGTGATAGAGATGCACGGCTATTTGAGAGATTTTGGAGGTGAAGGTTTCACCTTATATTTATAAATTGAAGGATTGACATTTTATCTTCATCATCAAGTTGTTTGTGCTATTGAAGTTGAGTTGAAATCTTTGTTCTTCAGGTTTTTGGAGATAACGGTGAAGAAGAGTTCAACCCTAGAATGGAGTTAGCTCAATTTGTTGTCTTGATTGAGTTATACTAGTCAGATGGCTGAAGCTACTCCTAATTCATCGAAGGGTGGATTTGGTGGCAATAAGAAGAGTAAAGAAAAGATGACCAGCCAAACTTATACAGTTTCTAGATTTGAGCTTCTTGATAATCAGACGGCCAGGGGGTCATTGATGATACGCTCTCTTTAATTGTTTGACACTAGAGATACTGTAATATCCCAAAATGTAAAATGACCGTATAATCCATGTATTACGTTGTGATAAAATCATATGATGTAATAATATGGTTTAGGGTATGTAGCACATGAAATTTCGCACAAAAAATTTAAAGAAAAAAACAAAATGTGGGGGTTAGGACGATTAGGGATGACATTTTGGCGTCCCAAACTCCAAGCTGTCGAAGTGCGGATGCCTATGGACATTGCGGACGATAATAAGGGCATTCGTTTTGAATCTGTCTTAGGAACATTCAGACGCTTGAGGAAGCCTGCGGAGGAGGGATGATAGCATCCGAAATGAATCTATCCTAATTTTGGACACATTCGGATGATCGCGGACGAGGCATGTGGATGCCTCACATCGTCCAAATGTGGTTTGCAGACGGTACAAATGAGTGATTAAGGGCGCGTTTTCTCGTCCTAAATTGACTTCGGACGACACACCGCGTCCGACAGGTCAAAATTGTCTGAAAAACTCATTTAAATCTGATGCTTCTTGCCTCCGTATTTCATTTGGACTTTCCTTCTTTCAGCTGGCGACACGTTCAGATGGTGAGGGAGTGTCTTCAGTTGAGTGGATCCCTTCCCTTTAGAATAGGAATCGACTCTCCCCTTTATTATATGTAGCGGAAGTGTCATTTTGGGGGAGCATCCATTTACTGAGTTTTGTTCTTCACTGCTCTGTGAAATTTCGTTTCGTCCTTAGCAAATTTGTGAAGAAATAGTGCAGCAAGAGGTGAGTTGTCGTTTTACACAAATGGTTGATGATTGATTTTCTACTCTGGATGATGTATGTATTGTTACTATAGGGGATTCTACACTTTGGATATAGAATTTTTGTGGAGAAGTTTGGGTGGAGAAAACAACTTAGGAATTGGAATCCTACAAAAGAGGTAAGAATTATGAATGATGTGGGGCCAGTGGAGGCGTACATCACGGGTTTTGTGTGTGATTTAATTGACTTTGTGTTATATTCTACTTAGTGAACTAGGTATGATGTTACTTTCAGTGCTCTGTTGAGTTGGATTTCATGTGAAGAATTTGATTAATGAACGCATTGAACGTATCATATACCTGCACTTGATTCATTGTAAAGTATTGTTGAAAGATAAAGTATTGATGAAAGAAATATGATAAACATGTTAGTTCTGTGAAGGGAAGATATTACGTATTACCACAACCTACTCTCTGCTTGTGTGATATGATGAGTTATGTAGAAATTCTGTGTTACACCTGACAAGCACGACAAACAATGTTAATTGTTTTCCTTTAGAATAGTTATATTGTAGTTCAGTTACCCATGTTGAAGTGGCTTTGTCCAGATATAGTTCTGATTAAATAGTTGTGATGCAAGTTCTTTATTCTTATAGTTAGTCTTGATAGAATAAAAGAAAGTCATGAGCATATAAATCAGGTTATTGTCTTTTACTTTGATTTAGGTTAATGCCTTGTAATGTACTTTCCTTTGACTTTGAATTATATGAATGACATACATGCATCATTTTAGGCCTTATGAATTTGTTTCCATATTGTATGACACATTAAATCTACGTAAATAGGCGTGTGGGGGTTCGGGAAAAACAATGACATCCCATGAATAGTATTTGTTCACAATAAAATGATTAAAAAGGAAAGTTCAAAATGAAATGATTAGAGAGAAAATAGGTTAGTTACATGGGATCGAGTGTTCACTGTCTCCCGTTCTGAAATCCCCAACGTTCTCGGAACAAAATGGTGACAACTGGTATGAGGAAGACCATGATGGGTATGCTTATAGTGAATTGACCAATTCTTCCTCATGGCCCTACGGTGTTTGTCACATATGTCACTCTGGGCTTAAATTACATCGTATGGTCATGCATTGCATTGCATTACATTTCATTCTGATTCTTGCTGAGCGTTAGACTCATTGTTTTTCCCTGTGATGTAGGTAATGTCATTGCTGATGATAATCAAGTCGTGGAGGAGGTATTCCAGGACAATGCTTTGGGTTATCAGCCATTTTGACATGTTGGTTGTTTGTTCCTCAAACGTGTGAATTGAGAAATGCTTACTGTCTAGTTACTTGCTGTTTAATTAAATACCTTTGTTGTTATTTCCTCATGCATATATTTCTCTGCTGCCCTCATTCTGTAGGTTAATACCTTTGTGTAAATACCAGTATTGATAAACTTTAATTGTGCACGTAAGTAATTAGAGAATATCAACAACTAGACTTGAACATGTTAATTCATTAGGATAACTAATTAGAATTGTAATTGAAATCTTTACTTGAGCATGCTTAATGTGTCTAATTAATCGAATTATGATAACCAACCAATTAAGGATAACTAAGTATGCTTAATTTACTACAATAAAAGCATGTAATCTGAGCATGTAATTAACATTGTAACAACGAACTGTTAATTAGAAATTCAGCAGGTTTAATCATTTAGAGTAATTAACTAGTCGTTAGATAACTAATTTGAGCATATCTAACTAGATGATTAATTAATAACTATCCCTTGAGCATGTTCGATTAGTATGTAACTAACTAGCACGAACTAATGTCTAATTAACTAAGTAGCGATAACCCATTTGAATATGCTTAGGTAAGTGTTGTTACACCTTGAGCATGTAATGAACTAGGTTAATATTAACATGTTATTCTTCCTTGTTAATATTCTGTGCATTCCTCTTTTCCGCAATTTCCTTTAAAATGGTTATATTGTTTATCACTGCAATTTCCTTTACCTTGCTTTACTTTAATTGAAATTAATAGAGATACTTTACTTTATTAGTAAAGAATGGAAAAGAGGAAAGAAGAATGAACTAAGCCTGAATGGATTAAAAGATTCATTGACTATGTGAACAGATGTGTTTATATTACCTTTGTTATTATCTTATTGGTACTGCTTATAATTACATGTCTATAGCACGATTATTTAGCATAACTAACTAGAATAATAATGGAAACCTTTCTTGCATATGCTATGCAACTAGAATAATCACTTAGAATAATAAATGTTGGGAGCATGCAAAATGACTAGGAAATCAACTATGATAATTAGCATGTTAATTAATAGTATGTTTCGCATTCTCTTTCGATTACTATTGTGTATTGTTCTACTATGGGTGCTCAATTTTTGTACTTCCTTATCAAGAGCGCTCATTGTTTGATTTCCTTACGTGCTTCATCGCTTACAATTCCATATTTCAATTGTTCTTCAATGTACGCTTTCAATTACTGTTATTCTTTATATGCGCTTTCAATTCCTGCTATTAAGTTACTTTTATTTCAATGCGCACTTCAATTTCTGTTAATGTTACATTATCAAGCATCATGCATCAACTTAGGTTGAGAATGTATGGTCATGCATCATGCTAATAGAAACAAGTAGGTAGTGCCACCTTGGGGTGGCACTTTGCACATGCATAAGTGAGGTAAAATGTTAAGAAAAGGAAAAAGAAAAAAGAGTTGGGGGCGGATAGGTAGCGGGTCTAGTCTGCAACTAGGCGAAGCCCCTCCTTCATAGGGTACGGAAGTTCTAGTTGCAAGAAAAAAGTTAGATCTGATCCACTACACCATTGCACGAGAAAATCCCTCAATCTCTAACTCGAAGTACGAGTAGCAAATGAACGGATTAAAGTAAAGTAATAAACGAGTATATGGCTTAATGAAAGGATTGGTTTGGGTGGCCCCCGTTCCAAAAAAGACTAAAGAGAGGCATATCACATTGCATTAACTCTTTTCCATACTAAACCTTTGGGCTAACAGTTTACTTGTGGTGTAGGTGTAGGTACTTGTATGCGTGAATCAAATGCACGGAATTAGGAGTCAATGCGATAACGATGAACAGATAATAAAGCAGGGATGAATGGTTTGCACTCGCGGGACTCGTGACTGGCCAGGCTACAAGAGTAAAATAAGGAACGATTGTAATTACAGTAAGTTTTACTATTTTGAATTCCATTGTTTTAGTTTCTTCATTAAAGTATTTATGCTTCTGCAATGTTCGAAATAAATGATTTTATAACGCTTCCACATTTTATTAATTGGTTTCCATAACGAGATTATAGAAGAGTTAGTAGCGGTCCGATTTAGCGTCGCACTCTGATCTGTTTTAAAAGCAATTTCAACGATTTTATAATACTTTCAAATTTTCACATATTTTAAAAGATTTACAAAAAATTGGGTCGTTTCAACTCGACCGAGAAATGCAAGAGAGCTATAAAATTCTGAGATGCAATACGCTGTGGACCAGGAAGAGTCATGGTCAATCGAATAAATTATATAGAACATGCATTGTTTTGAATTGCTGAACACGGTCAACCAGGATGAGTCGTGGTCGACTGGCAAATGAAAAAGAGGAATTTTTTCTTAATCATGTTGAAATGGTCAACTAGAGAGAGTATCGGTCGACTGGTAGACCAAAACATGACTTGGTCAATCGAATGCTCACAAAAAAATGTGTTATGGTATTAGAAGAGAGCTCCATTGAGAAGTTTACTGAAAAAGATATCTAAAATGAAGTGCTGCAAAATTTTCTAGAGTATTTTGACTCTTCACTTGCAAGCATAAGAACCTAATCTCTTTTTGTATATACTTGAGTTGTCTTTAGTGAGAGTAAGGTGTCATTGTGTTAACCATTTCAAAAACCCACAATTTGTTTGTTGGTGATTGATTTGTTGGTGACGAAGAAGTCTTTGTCATGTTGGATTGACAATCGACTGTAACAAAAAAGGTTGAAGTGAAATGATCTTCAAAGAGGAGACTTAAAGCGCAGATGTAGGCGTGTTTGGGAGAACCACTTTACCAAATATGTTTGTACATCTTTACCCTTTTCTCTTGCATTACTTGTTCAGTTGTGCTTTTAATGTAGTAATCAATAAACTAAAAAAATCACTTAGAGATACCCGACGAATACAATTTATTTAATCACACAAAAAATGTTAGGAAGCCTAATTCCCCCCACCCCCAACCCAAAGCCTAATTTCGATCCTACATGCTTAAACACTTACGTAACTCATAAAATGATACGACAAAATTGTGGAGTGTTACAAAAATTTATAGTATGTGCTAGTAGAAAATTTAAAGCACAATGTGTAAGTGTACAAAAATATATTTACTATCAAGTTGATGAACATTCTAATAAATTTGTGAAATTGGACCTCTGATACAATTTTGTTTTTGTCACATCACGTGATAGATAGAAATTAGGGAGAAATTAGTATGAACCCAATGTATTTTAAGCAGTCTATAACAGAAGACTTAAGAACCAATTAAATGTGCCATCGACCATATAAAATGGGCATAATTCCACACAAGGTTAGCATCAAATAAATATGACATGAATAAATATGAATGTGCTTCAAATAAATGTGCAAGTGTGAAATTATACATTTAGCCAATTCAAATCAATAAAATACTCATGCTCATCAACTCGAATTCAAATACTCGTAATAAAATATCACCTCTAATAACTAGATCTCTCAGCCTCAACTTTGCTCATCAAGCTGTCGTCACCTTGACTGACTCTCGGAAAAAAATAGTTGATTAGGTTGAGTTTACTAGAGTCATTTAAGAATTTCTAGCATTATATGGACTATTTTGAAAACTTTTTCTATTTTCTTGGCATGCTTGAATTTTACACATATAAAAGAATCATTGTTCAAAAATAGGTTCCACGAATATATCAAAAATAGCAATAGGCAAATGACAATGCATGATGAAAACCCGACCTCGGCACTAGTCGTAATATGTTCCTTGATTAGGTTGCCCCAAAGAGGACTCCTACTTGTATTGCCAAAGGAGGACTTTATACTATGACCCTATTATACTCAGGCCTACACAAATCTATACAAGTGATAAATAGCGCTATTACATGCCATGCTTGCTCAAATGTGTGCATACAAATTATATAGATATATAATAAAAACAGACATGTTATCAAGTATGTCATGTATTTGCTTTTAGTGATATATCTCCAATATGATTTTCAAGACACAGTGCTACAAAGAATGCAATACTAAATTTATCCTACCTCATATTAACGTCTTACATTACAGGTTACCATTGTGCTAAAAAATTAGTGCTTTTTCAGGATTGCATTTGGAATCTTTATCAAATCTCATCTTCATATTTCCGTTAATACAATATTTAAATCATTTAAATATCTTCCATGATATTCAATAACTGTTATGTGATCCATGACCTGAATCATTCCACACTCTCATAGCCCTAACTGTACCAATTTTCATCAAAAAATCTAAACCTAGACTTACAAACTCAGCATGAGATGAGGAAATTTCATCAAGAACCCATCCAACAACTTCATTTTAGTGTGAAGAATGACATTTCGAAGCTGGATTCCTCCTCAATTAGATCACTCTCTCCCACTCTCGTATATTCTCTCTACTTCGAGCCATCCCATTTTATTTCAATTTTTAATATTATTATTGTAAAATCCGAGAATTTTTAAGAGTAAATTCCACGTGTAAATTTTTTTTTCGCGTTAATATTTGGTCTTAACGTTGGAAAATTGACTAGAATTGTCGCTTAACGACCTCGTGTGAAATTTTGGTCGATTAATCAAATTGGTGGAATTGAAAATTAAATTGGATTGATAAACATCGTTGGGTAATGATCAGTATAGATCAAGATTGAAGATGAAATTTTGGAGATAAGTTAAATTAATATATGATACATATATTAATATATATATGTATTGATATATGAAATGACTGAGTATGAAAGATTAAGGTTTAAGATGAAAAATATGAAGGGAAGAAAAGAAATGTTAAATGAAATTAAGTTTGAAATGAAAGTGGGAAGAGTGAAGATTGACGTGATATTTGAAAAGAAGAAAAGAGGAAAATTGAAATAAAATGAAAAGAAAGACATTAAAAAGAAGATAAAGAAAGAAAGAAAGAAAGGGAAAGGAATTAAAAGAAAGGAAAGTGGACAAGCAGGCTACGGAGGAAAAGTTTTAGAAAGGGGAAGAATAGGGTTTTTATTTGGCCCCTGCCTCCTACGACAGATTCAATCGCAAGAGAGGGAGAGAGAGAGGCGATTCGCGAGGAGGAGATCGGCGACGACCTCCGACTGAACCGCGACGACTGGCGAGCTTCCGAGCAGGCGACGGCAGCAGCTCCTACGAGCCTGAGTTGCTGAACGCCGATTTACAAAACGCCGGAGCTCCATTTCCTCCGATTGGGTGAGTAATGCCGTGGTTTTGGATTTATTTTCTTTCCATTCTGATTTCTGTTATGAATTCTGAACTGGATGATGAAATATTTGGGTTGTTCTGCATCAATTTCTGCCGATTATACATTCCGTTTCTACTATTGTAGTTACATATTTTTTTTTAGTTTCTGCTCTCTCTTTGATGTTGGATTTAAATGCAGAGGAAGATGTTAGAGACTAGGCTCTGTTTGTCACGGTCTTACAGAAGTAGAATTTGGGTTTAATGTTAAAGAGCCTATGTGATTCTATTTGATGGGATAGGACTTGAGAGTGGGTTGTAGTTTGACGGTTGAAATCTCTGGTTGCTACAGATTATTATTTTTTGAACAATGTAAAGAACACTTAGAACTTCTAGACCTGTTATTTGCTCTTGAGGGGGGAAAGGTTTAATGCATTGTTTGTTCCAGCACTGTTGATTGTTTGGGAAAAGATTTTCTTTCTGCCTTACTAACCTATGAAGAAAAAAATAATTTGTTGGCTGTAATGATTTGGAGATATGAACCTGGGAAAGTGACTTGTGTCTTCTTGTTTGGTTACAACTTTCACGATATAGGTTGACGACTTGATGAAATGGATTAAGGATTTATGCTCATTCACTTGTTGAGATTAAAAGGAGGAATAATGGGAGATGATTTGGTAGTGCGACGGTAGATGAGTTAGAGTCGTGTTTTGGATTTTCAGGGATAGATGTTGAGCTTAGTCTCGGGATAGGATCTCCTCACTTTTTCTCGAGACATATTTATGAGATTTTTCCCCTGTTTAACATGTTGTAGGCTTGAACAAGTTTGAGGATTTCGAGCCGACACCTGAGATAACAGTTTCTTCGTGTACGAGGAAGGACCGCCATCGAGGTAGAGGCTTTATACTTAGTTGCTTGCATCGCATTGCATAGTTTTAAAAATAAAACCGTATTTTGTGGAATACCACACATGAAAAACCTGATCGGAACTGTTTGACAGCACGTTAGCTTTTTATATTACACATGTACAATAGTTTTACACGTTTACTTTAGTGCATTGGATTTCATGTTTTTATATGATGATAATAATCTGTTTGGGATGAATCCTATTGACACTTTGAACGATCGCAAACGTCAAAGTATCAAGGGGACACCCTCGATACATCTCCTGTTGCGTGCAGATGGTTTGATTGCGCGTTGTGTGAAATAGGAGACTTTGGGAAGGTGTTGACTGCTTCCGTGGGTTGCAAATCCCTAAACCTGATCAGGGTGTGTTTATTATGGGCGTGTCGTATCGGAATTTGCACGACAACCTGGGTGACGGGCCCGGTCTACGGACCGCCGTCATTTTTCTTCCTCCGGGCTCATGAGGTGTTGCTTTCATGATATGGCCACATTTCTGTGTAGTTTGTTCGGAGGAGTCCTTGAGTGACCTTCCTTTTTCACGGATTACGATTTTGGTAAAACATGACGAGAGTATTTTAAACTTATAATTGTCTATGTATACAACCATGTTTTCTAAATATCTCGTCGGAGGCCATGGGGTTGATTTCCTTGAGACGAAAATGATTTAAATGTTTTATTAAAATGTGCATGATTTCTCGAAACTCATAGTTTTCAAGAAAAGGTAAAACAAGTTTTAATTCCATACTGAGCTAGTCACTCACCCCACGACTCCCACCACTCCAGGTAAAGAGAAGATAAATTAAGCCTGAGCAGGAATCAGACTGGAGATCTTGTTTTATTCGTTCTTTTTTTGTTGACTAGTTAATTTCTTAATTTATCGGTAAGCGTAAGAATAGGTAACCACTACTTTTAAGTTGGATGACTGTAAAAATATTTAACTTGGTTGTTGGATTTTTTGGATTAGATGCACAGTATTATTTGGACTTAAAGTTTATTATTTTCGCATTATTATTATTTTTAATCTCGCAATCACTAAATGGATCGTAGTCCATCACATGTGGGTCACGGCTAGGTATTTAAACAAGTCTTCCGCAACAATTTAACTAGCCTTGGGCTGGGCGATCGGGTCTTCTACGAAGACGGGGTCGTTTGGCCCGGCATTTCTATCCGGCCCCCTTCCGGGTCGTGACAATTATATTGTATAAATAGATAAGTATAATGATAAAAATTATGTAAAAATCTAAGTCGCCAAAAGTCAGACCATTATATGATGAAGCATTCAAAAGATTATGGACAATAATAACTCATGTACACTTACCATCTAGCTTATCTAGTAAATAGTGATAAAAATGGAGTGTTTGTTTTTTGGCGAGAAAAGAGAAAATCACTACTCTAAAGCTTCTTCAAAATTTGTATTTTCACTCTCTTTTTCTTAAATGAACACAATACAATATTTATAGACTCAAATAAAACTCTTAAAATTCATACAATAATTAAAACAATAAACATACTTAAAGACATTAAAGAGATAATATGAAACATCACAATAATTTCTTACCATTGGCTACTAAAAACATCATACGTCTTCTAGAGAACTCTAAACGACTTGAAATTTAAACCATCAAAAAGTAGACATCCGGGGCATCAAAATCCGTAGGTTATACGTTTAATTTGGTTTTCATTTGACCCTTCACATCCTCATTGCAAAACGCCCCAGAATGCTGACAGTTTTTAGTTTAATTCTCAACAAACTCCTCCCTTAAACTCAAACATTTCCAATTCTTCATCTCGATCATCTTCTTGAGGTTTTCAAACAACACCATTTGAAGTGACTTTGTAAAAATATATGCCACTTGGTCACGACTTGCAATGTGACTCATTCGCACTTCTCCTTTTTTGATATGTTCTCTAATAAAATGAAAACGAACATCTACATGCTTACTTCTCTCAAGATGAACTAAATTCTTTGCCAACTCAATTGCTGATTTGTTGTCGACTCGTATTTCAGTTGCCTCGTGTTGCTTGAGATGTAACTCATGTAGCAAATTTCTTAGCCAAATTGCGTGGCCCACACACCAAGATGTAGCCACATATTCCGCCTCGCATGTAGACAAAGTCATGATCGGCTATTTCTTCGAAAGCCATGTGAATGTTGTGTCTCCCATATAAAACACCCATCCCGCTGTACTTTTTTGGTCATCTACATCTCCACACCTATCACTATCAGAATAACCAACCAGCTTGTATTCCTTTGTCTTTGAGTAGAGTAAATTGAGTGACTCTGTTCTGTGAATGTATCGAAGAATTCTCTTAATAGCTTTTAGGTGAGAGTGTTTTGCATCCTCCATGTATCAACTTACTATGCCGACACTATATGTAATATCCGACCTTGTGGATGTGAGATACCATAGACTTCCAACCAAACTACGGTAGTCACTTGCATTTACTTGATTTCCTCTCTCAAGTTTAGAGAGTTTCGTACCGAGCTCCATCAGTGTTGCTACCGGCTTGCACATATGCTTCTTGTGACAACAAAATTTCAGATTTTCCTTGTATAAGCTCAAGACCAAAAAAGAATCTTATCAATCCCAAGTCTGTCATTTCGAATTCTCGCGTCATAGCTTCTTTGAAGTCTTCTATCATATTCTCGTTGTTCCCCATGAAGATGAGATCATCAACATAAAGAGCAATAGACAACAAGTTCTCTTCTTCTTTCTTCACGTACAACGCATGTTCATAGGGACATTGTATGAATCTATTCTTCTTGAAGTAGGTATCAATTCAAGTGTTCCATGCTCGAGGCACTTGTTTTAGCCCATACAGCGCCTTCTTTAATTCCAAGACTATGTTCTTTTTCTGACTTTCATGAATCCAAGAGGTTGCTCAACATAGATTTCTTCTTCAAGTACTCTGTTTATAAATGCAGACTTCACGTCCATTCGATAGATTGGCCACTTGAATTGTGATGCTTGAGATATAAGAAGTCGAATTGTCTCCATTCTTGCAACTAGAGCAAAAACTTCATCATAATCGATCCCCTCTTTTTGTCTATAGCCTTTCGTAACTAGGCGTGCTTTGTATCTTTCAATCTCTCCTTTGACATTTATCTTTTTCTTGTACACCCATTTTACTCCTATGGGTCCGATATCCTTTCGGTAACTCCACCAAGTCTCATGTTTCATTTCTTTTGATTGCCTTTATCTCTTCATCTATAGCGGCTTTCCACCTCTTGTCTCTCACGGTCTCCTCAAAGGCAATATTCTCCACGTCTGTTAATAAGCAAGCCAAATGCACTTCGTTCATCGAGTCGTATAGATCTTGTAGACTCTGCATCCTTGGTTGTCTCAGCTCTTCTTTGTTGTCGGATGCTTGAGAGATTTTCGGTGTGATTATTGGTGTAGTAGTTGATGGTTCTTCTTAATCTTGTGTTGCCTCCTTTTGGTTCTTCCAATCCCATATCATTTCTTCATTCACTTGTACATTTTGCTAACCACCACTTTTTTATCAATTGGGTCAAACAGCTTGAAAGCCTTCGTCTTCTCATCATACTCGATAAACACATACTTTTTGCTTTTTTCATCAAGTTTGGTTCTTCTTTGATTCGGTATGTGCACGTAGCTACACTACCAAACACCTTAAAATGTGATACGGTTGGTTTGTGGCCACTCCAAGCATCTTGCAGTGTTTGATTTGCCAATATCGCATGTGGGCATCGATTTTGAATATATACAGGACATTGTACTGCTTCAGCCCAAAACTCCTTCGACATGTCTTTGCTCTTCAACATTGACCGAACCATATCTAGAAATGTATGATTTTTTCTTTCGGCCAACCCATTTTTTTTAGGTGAGTAAGGTGTGTTAAAATTTTTTTTGATTCCTTGTTCCTCGCAATAGGATGTGAAAGCGGTTAACATGTACTCTCTGCCTCGATTTGACTGTAAAGCTTTGTTGTAAAGACCGGTTGTCTTCTCTACTAGCACCATGAATTTCTTAAACACCTCGAATGCTTCCGACTTTTCCTTCAAGAAATAAATCCAAGTCTTCCTTGTATAATCGTCAATGAAAGTGATAAAATACCTCTTCTCACTAAAGAGCTTCGATGTGATCGGGTCGCATATGTCGGTGTGTACCAACTCGAGAGATCTGCCTGCACGATATTCCCCCTTCTTTTGAAATGTACTCCTTGCTTGTTTGCTGAGTACGCATCCCTCGCAAAATTTCTTGGTGTAGTCCATGTTCAGTAGTAGCCCATGGACCATTTCCATCTTTGCTAACTCTTTTAAGTCGTCGTAATGTAAGTGCCAAACCGTAAATGCCATAGCCATGCTTTGTCCTCCATATTTACTTGCAAACACATTTCTCACATGTTCTTCAAGTTGAGTTTTAACATTCGATTTTTTGCCATCTCCACGTGTATGAGCAAGAGACCATTTTTTTCCTTCAAGTGCAACATCCGGTCTTGCATGAAAATCGAACATCCTTTCTCCAATAATTGACCCATGCTAAGAATATTACTCTTCAAGTCGGGTACATAGTAGACATTCCATTGTTCCTTCCTTTCGATCCTTTTTTACAAAATGTATTTTTCCTTGGCCTTTGAGTTGAACTTTCGATGCATCTCCAAAAAACACGTGTCCATCTTTAATCTCTTGCATATAAACAAAGAGATTTTTATGTCTACACATTTGATTTGCTAGCACCGGTGTCGAGATACCATACCATGTCGCTTTCCAAATTGGCGTCCTTTTGGGCCATCATGAGAACGCCATCGTCTTTCATCTCATCTTTCGCGACTAGATTCACATTTTCTTCCACCTTCTTCTCGGAGTAGCATTCCTTTGCATAGTCTCCATAATTGCCGCAGTTGTAACACTCAACAGTTGAACGATTCAATCAGGCACCTCTTCCATGACCTTGTCCTCCTCCACGCCAATTTTCTTGGTTCGTCTCGCCCTTCTCTTCATGATTATTTTCGCGATCGTGTCCTCCGCTGCGACCAAAACCATGACCTCCACGCCATGTCCTCTTCCTCGATTGTGTTGCGCGTACATTACCTTATCCTCCTTGATAGTCATCTTCGTTTGTAAGGCCTCCTCCAAGACTTCTTGTGCCTTCTTTTTCTTCCTTCGATCATGTGCATCAAGAGAGCCCGCGAGTATATCGACGGTCATCTCTTCCAAATTCTTCGACTCCTTGATTGTGCATACAACATTCTCAAAATTCACAGTCAATGACTGAAGAATTTTCTCCACGACTCTTACATCTGTGAGGGTTTCTCCGTTGCATTTAAGTTGATTCACCACTATTTGCACACGCGTGATGTAGGTTGATATGTCTTTCGACTTCTTCATCTTCATGGTCTCCTCAAAGAGTTTGAAGGAGCACTTGTTGAACTCGGTCGACACACTTGAATACTTTTTGCAAAGTGTCCCATGCTTCCTTCGAAGTTGTTGCACCAACAATCTTCTCCAAACCTGATTCATCTACCACTTGAAACATGAGATATAGAGCGGTCTTGTCCTTCATTTGTGTTTCTTTCAATGCTTTTAATTGATTTGCTATCAAGGTGCTAGTGGCTTTCGTCTCCGTGAAACTGGTTTCGACTACTTCACAAGCATCTTGTGCACCAAGCAACACACGCATTTTGTAATACCCCGACTTTTTATATCAGAATTTAATAAGGATAATTGAAAAATAATTAGGGATATTTGGAATAATTGGAATATTTATCGGCGCATTACTAAGGACGTATTCATAAGATGGTGATTTAAGGAATTTAAAATAAATAAAATGGAGATTTAGGTAATTAATATAAATGTTAATTTAATAAACTAAATTATATAATGATGGAGATAAATAATTGAGAAGGAAAATTAAAAGATGAAGAAATGGTTTGGGGATTGGCTGAACCAGTTCATTTCGAACCAGTCTAGCAAACGAGAGAAGGGAGAGAGCAGGGCAAGAGGGAGCGACGACCGAAGATGAGGGTGAAGGAGGAGAGTGTGACGGTGAGCTCGGGGTGCCGTTCGGTGAATGAAGGCACGATAGATGGCGTGGGTAGCGACTGGAGCTTTGGGTTGTCGATTTTGGCATCGAGCGTCTTTGTTCGACTGCGTGTGGGCGTCGGGTCGTGATGAGCGGCGACGCTCTGTCGATTCTGGTGGCCAGCGCATATGGAATGGTGACGGTAAGGATGGTGACGGCGATGGACTGGCATGGGCTTGGAGGATTGGCGTCGATGCATCGAAGAGCAGGGGCGTCTATCTGGGTGCTTCATGTTGGATCGGGCCTTGTTGGTCCTTCAGTGCTGAACCAGTTTTCTTTGATGGTTCTGGCTCTAGATGAAATCGACAAAGGGGAACACTACGTACAAGCTAGGCATGGGTTGGTCGGGCATGCTGGAGAATGTCACTCTCTTCCTTCTGGGTATTGGCAGAGAGTGTCGTCTCTGGTGTTGTTATACATAGGAGAGACAGAGAGAGAAGAGCAGAATACCTCGAGTGCTGCAATCTGGAGATGTTGAGCCGAGAGTTGTGACGAATAGGAGAGCTGTAGCTGAGAGAAGATTGTCAGAGGAGAAAGAGGTGGTTGACAGTTTTCTTCTCAGGTCCTTGTGATCCCTCAGGTAATGCACATTTCCTCATCTGTTTTATGGATTTTGGATGTTTGCTCTCCGTTCTATTTTGGGTTTGTAATCTGTTTAGTTGCAGAGATTATCTCGATGAGTGGTAGTTGTAATGCACTACTGTTGATTAGGAAATAATATTGACTCCTCGCTGTAAAGTGTATTATGCCATTATTAGCGATTATCGGTGCTGCCGTACATTAGGCATGGATGAGTCGAATATGTGGCTTATAACCCGTGATTCATAACTTATTGGACTTGGTTAATTATTGAAGAAAGGTTGTTTCCTTGTGGTGAGCCTCGTAATGGATACTCTTGCTTAAATATATTCTGTTGGGATTGGCTTAGTACTGTGGTATGGAATGTTGGGTTCGGTGATTCTATTTGGAAAGGATATATTATGTGTTGTTATTGGTCTAAAGCATTTTAAGTGTACGTTATAAATGGATTTCGTTGGAAGTAGGATATGTGTTGTTATTGGTCTAAAGCATGTTAAGTGTACGTTAGAAATGGATTTCGTTGGAAGTAAGAAATGTTACACTGATGCTTTGAATCAAATGGTTGGATGATTGTGGCGACTGTTCTTACATGTTCAACATTGAAGCATGAATATACTCTACGATTGGATTGACTGTTGAATTGTGAGATCTAAGTTACCTATTTTACTTGATAGATTGATATCCTTTTGATAGTTCAAATTAAGATAGAATACAATTCATTTATAGGTTGTAATGTTTTAATTGTAAAGGTACAGAAAGACGAGGAAGGATACCGATTAAGTGCGAATGCATGATAAAGTTTGAGGTAAGAAAATTAAGTAGTCTTGGCTAGTGGAGGCCCTACACCACAAGTAGTGTCCTTCTTTAATTGTTTGTTTACATTCCTACGCTTCGATTAATTATATATATATATATATATATATTGTTGCTTCTGTTTATTATGCATGTGCAAGCATGTTTAATATTCCTGATATAAGTGTTGTTTCCTATAATTATTAAGTATGTTTAGGATGTTAGTTTATTGACATTGTTTTTGTTAAATTATCGAACATGTCTTTATAGCTGCTATTCACTGTCAAATTGCAAAGCACGTTGTATGTTTTAATTCGCTGTTATACATGAATATATAGTTGAAAGCATGTATATTAGTTTTACTTCGCTGTTAGACTTTGTATCTTAAGGCTGGTATCAAAGCATGTTGTATGTTCTATTTGCTGTTAAGTTCGTTGTTATGTTGCCGTTATTTCCAGCTTTAATTCATAGCATGCCAACTGTTTTATGTCGTTATTAGTTCGCTATTAATTCCTAGTGAATCCTGGAGCATGTCAGATGTTTTATTCGCTATTAGAATTGTTGTTCTTTGACTATTAGGTTCCGTAGATTTCGATGTTCATTAGCATGTTTGTTGGCTGTTTTATTCAACGTCACATGATTACTTTCTACTAGTATGAAGTGCGTTAATTTGCTATTTGTTGGTTGTTGTAATTCCGTGATTTACTCCCATAGTTTATTCCACTATTGTTCTAGATGTTTGGTAGTATAGACTTGCGAATTCGTTGAATGGATGATATTGTTCATAGTTATATTTCCCATATTGCATTGACATGCATCATGATAATAAACATCATAGGAAATACCGCTAAAAGGGGGTTGGCATTCATGTGTGAGAAGAAAATAAAGAAAAGTAAAGAAAGTAAGGGAATTTGAGGTTGGAGAGGTGGTTCGGATTTAATCGGTAGACTCGAAACCCCTTTTACTCTTCCCTATACGGGTCGTGTGAGCCTATCTACCGTAAGGTGTTAGATGCCGAGTACCCGCCACTCTCTCCGCCAAGAATCTCCAATCTCCCAACTCAATCCACGAGTTTATGTTATATGTAACTGTGAGTAAAGAATGGTTTGGGGCAGATTCCATTCCGACATAATGAGTTAGAGGCATTCATATTGCATATCTCAATTCTTTACTAAGCCTTTGAGCTTACAGTTTACTTGTTGGTGAAGGTGATCGTGTTATTGCAATTAATCTAAAGAGGAGCGGTTGATGAAAAATTTGCACGAGCGAGCATTGTGGTTGGCAAGGCTAAAGTAATAACGAGAATGATGGTTTTGTAAATATAAATGTAATCAGTTGCTTTTATTCCGCAAATAGTTTATTTAGGCTTTCGCTACGTTTTTAGAAAAATGGTTTATAATTATAGTTTTCCATTGTTTAAGTAACAAGTTTAAGAAAGAGAATATAACAGTTTGGTTTTTAGAAGAGGACTCTGATTTCAATTAACAAAAGCTTAAGTTGTCTTTATAAAAGTTTTAAATTTATCGCATTTTTAAAGATAAAGAAAAACCGAGTCGTTACACATTTGAATGCTCCAATTGTCATAGTTCGTCTTGGTGAGTCGTGGCACCAGCATTTGTCCCAACAGTGTTCTCCCATGGTTTGACATGCTTTGATACCAAATTGATAAAAATTGAGTGTTTGTTTTTGGCAAGAAAAGAGAAGATCAGTACTCTAAAGTTTCTTCAAGATTTGTATTTCCACTCTCTTTTGCTCAAATGAGCACAAGATAATATTTATAGGTACAAATAAGACTCTTAAAATTCGTATAATAATTAAAGCAATAAACATACTTAACGACATTAAAGATATAATATGAAACATCACAGCAATTTCTGATCTTTGGCTATTAAAAAAGTCATAACTTCTTCTAGAAAACCTTCAAAAAGTAGACATCCAGGGCATCAAAATCCATAAGTCATACATTTAATTTGGTTCTCATTTGAGCCTTCACATTCTTATTGCAAAATGCCCCAGAATGCTGACCGTTTTGAGTTTAATTTACAACAAATAGTACTTAGCAACATTCTATCACTTTTATAGAATTAATTATTTTTACAAAATTTAATTAACTATTTGAGATAATAGCTACCCATTCATTAAATTAAAAACATTCAAGTCATTGCCAGTCAATGGACATTGGCAGTTTTACAAAGAACAAGGGGAAAGGAGAAAGAGTAGAATCCAGCCCTGACTACGTGAACTAGCAACGAAATTGAAGAAGTAATTGTTCATTTTTAAATTTATACTAGAAAATATCTTTTGAAGTTGGATTTACAATTTTTGTAGTTGAATCTCCTTAAAAGTGGTTGTATGTTTGTGTATTTAGCTTAGGAATAATGTTATTGTGGTGTTGTGTTATCAATTTGATGGATTAATACCCAAAAATGAGGGAAATGGGCTTTTGGATCAACCCATTTTACTAGTTAAAATTGAACTAGCTAGCATCGTAGTGTCAATGCAAGGAGCTTTGAAGCCATGAAGGCTCAGGTGGCCAAAATTGGGCACCATTTTATGGCGATTCATGGAGTTAGAAAGATCATGGTCGCACTAGCTGTCACGTCCCAAAAGATAGGGGTGTTCAAAACCGAACCGAATCGAAACCGATCAAAAAATTGAAACCGAATAAGGTTTTTTTTATTAAAAAAACCGAATAAGGTTCTCTTTTGTAAGAACCGAGTGTTTTGGTTCGGTTACCGGTTTCAATTTTTCAAAACTGAACTGCATAAATACGTTTATAGTGTTTTTTTGTTTTTGAAGTTCCATATTCGGTCATTCGTGTCTCAGCCTATGAAGTGATTTTAGCTCCAAAAGACCTAATAACTATTTTTTGGACAAAATTTTGTTTCAAAAAGATAAGAGAAAGAATAATTTTATTGTTATTAATTATGTTTTTATAATTTTTATACAATTTTTATTATAATATTTGAAAAAAAATTAATAAAGAAAAAACTGAAACCGAGCCGAATCCAGAACCAAGATTTTAAAACCGAAACCGACTCGGTTCTGATTTTTCTAAAACCGATTCCGTTTTTGTAATTTTAAAACCGAAAGCGACTAGTTTGGTTTGATTTCAAATCAAAACCGAACCGAACCGAACCGTGAACACCCCTACCAAAGGGGACCCGAGACAGAACGAAGAACTATCCGGCTCCAAAGAGACTGAACTGTCTAACCCATTTCTTAGATCTATAAATAGCAACAAAAAACTTAAACATTCACGTTACTAACCCGACCCAAAAATAAAGGTCCAGAAGTGATAATAATATTATGTGAATTATCAAATTCTAAAACCAAAAAGAAATAACTTAAACCTCCCTAAAATATTTCTAAAAATGAAATGAAATAATCTATACAGGAAAAATTCCAATTTTCACTCTTGAAGTGGCAACGGCAAATTACTTTGATTATTTCCTAAAAAAATAAAATCAAACCTAGAGTGAATCAACTAAACTCAGTATGGATTAAAGCTTATATTCAATTTTTATATCATACGAGTTATAAGTGAAATTTCAATTTCTTATTCTTCACAATTTAATATAAGAAGAAATAAAAGTGAACAATAAAATAATTAATAGGAATATACAACGGTGATATTCAGGCAATCACAATAGCTACAAAGACCCTGATCGGGTTTAGGGTTTTCCGTCCAGGGACACGACACAGACAACTATCTCAAATACTCTAGTTAACAATAACAGTGCTTAAATGTAAAAATTAAACACAGCGAACTAAACAATGAATCATCATGTATAAATTAAAACAATATTATACATTTTATAATTTAATGTATGTTAAACATTAGATAACTCTTACCTCAAACTTGGGTCTACCAATACCAAGGTTCAACTGAAAGGAAGCTCAAAGAATCCAATCACAGACGATCCAACAATTTCTTTGAGTTGTTCAACCTATTCATGTTATTTTTTTATCAATCAAGATTTAAATTTTTAGGCATATAAATAATAAATTCTTGGCCCTAGTAGGAGGCCCTACACTGTGGCTGACGTCAAATTCAAATTTGGGTTGAAGCCCATCAAAAACTAAATAAATAGGGGTTGGGCTGGCCCAAAGCGCCCAAAGCAAGGGTTTGGGCCTAGACATAAAAATTGGTCTCAGAAGTATCAAGGCCGTGACATTTGGTAATCCAAGCCGCAGCCAAGCACGACGATTTACACATCGTCGGTGGCAAAGGTCGAGAAATCCAGCCAAAAACTTCTCCAAATCCCCAACCTCACAACAAGTTACATAATTCAACAAGAATCTAACTCTCTAGTATGAAATCAAAATCCATCATCACGATTACATAACAGAATTCTACAAAAAAATCAAACCTTCAATACCTTAAGGATTTCCTCATTGCCAAGAAGTTTAACCCAAACTGGTCATCAACACCGACGTCCAACTTCAATCCTAAACAAAATTGGATTTCTCCCTTAGGGTCTGTTCTACGAAAGATGGAATAGAACACAGAGGAGACCAAGATTTACCACAATAAAGAACGAACGCGGACAATAATCCTACTCTATTTGCACTATCACCCCATTGGAGGAGATGGAGATGATTTGAAGACTGAAACTCACCTCGGACAGAGAATGAAACATCAAGACTTGCAGAAGAAAATTGCTCTACACGTTCTGTCGTTCACTAGAGGAAACTTCTATAACATCGAAGAGGAGAAAAGCAGGACGGAGGTGAGGAATCTGTGAAAAAGTGGGGAGGTTTCCCCCACTCCTATCGTAACATCTTAACCTTTTTAGTAGTTATTTAGGTTTACCTGCACCTCGGCCCCGGCTTAACATTTTGGTAGTTTGAACTGTCTCTAATAAAGAGTTCTATAAATTGAAATCAAACAACAGTTGAAAGATTTTATAATTTTCTAAATTATATAGCTCACTCTACCGCCCCATAAGTCCAAAACTCAAGCTTATCACTTTATTGGGAACTATATATCACTCAAGCTTAACTCAATGCTCAAGGATAAATTAATCAAACACTTAGATCTTAATGAGACGAAACACTCGAAAGAATATGTATCGTTAAACGATGACATTTATATTTATTTTGCTCAACTAAAACTCATACTAGTCTATCCCCACTGAAAATAAAGAAATGAGCAGAAAGACCGAACATTTTGCAAGAACTAAACATCACCACACATCTAAAATATCTTCAATAATTATATCATAAAATCAATAGTTGTCCTTTTTTAATATACGCTTTAAGGGATAAGGGCATAATAACCTAGCAGGTTTCAAGTATTCAATTTCTAACATGCTAATAAATATAAATCTAACTATACATTATCCACACGTAACTCCAATTTAGCCCACTTACACTAATGGTTCCATGCTTCAAACATTTGGTATTATTCGTAAGAATAACAAAATTGTTTCTCCTCGTTTGAAATCTAAATTATCAGACTCTATGAATAAACCGATGAGATGACATAATTTCATCAGCACTAACTTTCCAAAAAGTCATGTCACTCGTCCTATTTCTGTATGTCAAATCTTTCTTTAAGCTTTTCATTAAGATTATATATTACCCAAATACGTTGAAGATATTAAAAAGTTGTAACCAAGTTATATATCTCAATTATGGGATTAAACCTATAATCAAATATTTATGAAAATCCTTTAATATTAGATACATAATTAAGAGTTTGAGGTTAACGATACAAAATTCCAATCACAAAAGTAACCTAGCGTGATTGTACTCTAGAACAGGCTCACAACTCTTCACATTCCCTACCTATTAGCACATCATGGTATTTACTTTAAATATTTCAAACTTTAAAATCCAAGAGAATATCGGACTTCACGCTACAAAGTAACTCTATCAAGCTTCGAAAGTAAAGAGAATAATCTTTTACTAACTTAACTCATGAGTTCGGCTCATCAATCTTGACTAACAGAGCTCACAAGTATATATTTCATCTTTCAACAACTTTAAGCATCTCAATCCAACTCTTGACGCATCAACAAAATCAACATATAGTGAACATGTATATGTTATTGCCAATAATAGTGCAATAGCAAACTTGAATTTCAACACCTTAGAAATCAATCAACGATTTTCGTTTACAACCAAGCTTTATGTTTCTTTTCAAAAGGTTACTTTAAATATTTCAAACTTTAAGAATCCAAGAGAATATCGGACTTCATGCTACAAAGTAACTCTATCAAGCTTCAAAAGTAAAGAGAATAATCTTTTACTAACTTAACTCATGAGTTAGGCTCATCAGCCTTGACTAACAGAGCTCACAAGTATATATTTCATCTTTCAACGACTTTAAGTATCTCAATCCAACTCTTGACGCATCAACAAAATCAACATATAGTGAACATTTATATGTTACTGCCAATAATAGTGCAATAGCAAACTTGAATTTCAACTCCTCAGAAATCAATCAACAATTTTCCTTTACAACCAAGCTCTATGTTTCTTTTCACAAGGTTACTTAATAATACCAATAAGAGATGAAATTTTTTTTAGTTGGATGATAGTGCAACAATTCAAAATCAAGAAATCTCAACCTCACTAATGCACTTTAGTGATTCCAATCTAACATAATTGAAATTCACATAGAAACCAATGAGATACTAACTAAAAATCCGTATATTTTAAAAATCTTAACTCATCATCCAATAGTTGTATCCAACAACACCTAGCTCACAACAATGGTCTTTAAAAATTGACAATTGAATTCCTAGACGTTCTCATCATCACAATACCCAATCACTTAAGGAATACTTAACCAAAGTAGTTGAAGATTCACCTTCCAATTTCATAACATAAATCATGTTAAACCAACATCAAAATTTCAAATTCGAATCATCCATAATAAACTCAAAATTTGATCACACATTCATCTCATTAGCAAATTTACTGATGATAGTCCACTTTGATATTATTTATGGTAAAACTTATTAATCCTTTCAACTGATCAATTAGGATATTCTTTCATACAAATGGATCATTAACTTCGATCATCACTTGATTGAATTTCAAGCACGAAATGAACAAAATTGGAAACAACCGTTGTTTCCAAACAAACATTAAAACTAGCATATCCTTTATGACAAACTAAACATGTGGAATTCATTCTACAACAAATCAATCTGTTGTGATTAAAGTTTATTCACCTCACTTAAACCATTATGTACGAAGCAACAGAAACTAGAGAATTGCTAGGACAAAAAGTGTTTTACCCAAACTCATGGTAGGGTGATAATCCTGATAGATTCTCTAGAAGAACTTCAAGACATATAGTCATTGTAACGCCCCATTTTAGAAAACATATTTTGTAGTGAATTCTCATGAATTATATATTTTTTCCTTTTTAAAAGTCCAACATTCTTATCGCTTAAAATCTTTTGAAATAAAGTACACCTTTTCAAAACCAAGTTACTAAATCGTATATTTATCAAAATTTTGTAATGGAAGACATTATACATTAAAATACATTCATTGCCAAACTCAAGTTTTTAACAATCATTTACAAATTCCATATAAATATTCATTCTATAAAAACAGTAAAACAAACTGTGGAATTATCCAACAACCACCAAGTCTCCATCATGAGCAAGCTTCCTCAAAGTAATTTCACATTTATCATTTCTTTCGTAATATCCATACCTATAATGCAAGGATCATCTATAAGTATAAGACTTGGCAAGCAATGCAGTGACCATGAACATGACATGACGTGACACTTGTTTAATTTTTTCTTTCTTTTCTTGTATTTCTTTCACTTTTCTTTTTTTTTCATTTTTTTTTCACTTTTCAGATATGGGTAGGCTCGACAGTGGGGCACACACTATGTTTCTCCACCCTTTTGGGAGAGTCTCCGACCCTTGTGAAGATAGATTCCACCCTTTTTGGGAGTCCTCCATTAGTTGCATGCAATTCAATGCACAGTGATCGGATCGACCCTTGTGCCTATCAGTTTTCGAGTTGCACCGAAAACAAGCTAATGGGAAAATGTCCCCCTGACCCACCTTTTTGGGGCAGCCTGTCCTCAGTCACCATTTACGTATCTTTCCCCTTCTTGTTCTTCATCTTTCTTTCACTTTACTCCTTTCGGATATGAGTAGGCTCGACGATGGGGCAAATCCTACGTTTCTCCACCCTTTTGGGAGTCTTTGGCCTTTGTGAAGACAGACTCCACCCTTTTTGGGGGTCCTCCATTAGATGTATGCAATTCAATGTACTACGCCATGGGCGGCCCTTGTGCTTGTCAGTTTTTGGGTTGTGCCGAAAATAAGCTAACAGGCAAATGCCTCACCGGTCCCCTCTGTGGGACAACCTGTCCTCCTTATCTATTTACGTAGATTTTTTCCACATTTTATTTTTCTTAAATGCAGACTCATGCATGAATACACATTATAATGACATAAGAACATTTCCACATAATATGCAACAATCAACTATAGCAACAACAAATGCTAGATATGCTCAACAATTAAAGAAAGCAGTAACAGAAATTCAACATCAACATAGCCTAACAAATCAATCCCCATCATAATATTTAATAGAGAAACCCAACTATCAAATTATCCTTCTCAACTATGTTCATCAAAGCCGTCACCAAATTGAATAACAAAACCTCAATCAACACATTATCAACATCAACAAATACTAAACTATAAGTTCAAGCTTCACATCTCAAGCACAGGGAACATGATGCACCCCAACCCAAGGTCCAGTCATCCGGACCCGAGCCAATAGGCTCATTGCTTATGTAATTAGTTACTATTTTTCAGGACTGAATAAACTAGAAGAACTTGAGCATGAACCAGTGCATGATGACAAGGAGGCTCCTCGACATTCAATAACATTTTGACCGAGGACAATTAGGAATTCACTTCCATGGATTCTTGGAGAACGACCCAACAACCATGAACTTAGATAAGCCTACATACTTAATCAAATGGGTGAGACCAAGTCCAATTGGAGAAGAAGAGAAAGTCCACACATCCTTAGCCCAATTGGTCTCTTTAAATGTATTAGGTGGCCTTGGAATTACTAAAAGAACTTTACATCTTCCTAGGTAAGCCTTGTCTCGCCAAAGAAGGATCTAGAGATGACAATTCATATTCCAAGATACTCTTGTAGTTTTCTAGACTCTTTTCATTTTCCTAGGTCATGAATCTTCCATCTTTCTCATCCCCCTTCTTCTAAGTAATTAATGTTTGTCTTGGTTTGCTAAGGACCTTTCCTCTTCTTAGATGGTTGGTTATTAGCATCTATTTATTACTTGCATTGTAACTTGTGTCCAAAGATAGGTTATATATACCCCGCTTTTGTAATTCAAAAGACAATCAACTTTGAATAAAAAACTCTTGTGTTTAGTTTGTGAAATTCTTTCACTCTTTTTTTGCTATCCCTTATTTTGGTGAGTCATATCCAAATTGAGTGTTAGTAGGTTTGGTGAGTCATATCCAAACTATAGCTTGGTAAGTCATATCCAAGCTAGCCTCCATTTTTCTTGGTGAGTCATATCCAAGCAAAGTGTGAGTGTACATCAATCAACTTGATCCCTTAAGTTAATCCTCTCTCCATCAACTTAGCAAGCCGAGCTAAGTCCATTCCATCAGGAATAAGTCCAAGCACCCCCACGGGTCTCCCTTATTCCTTTGTTCGCTTCCGCACTCTTCCAAACCCCCGTTTGGAAACACATTGATTGAAGTTAACTAATTGCCCAACGGCCTTGTTTTGTCTTGTATATTTTTGGGGCACATCATTTCGTATCAGAGCTTGCAAATTTCCAGGTTCCCTTGCTTCTATTTTATTACTCTAATATTTGGACTACTTGGTCTTCTCTTATGATGAAATGAGGCTACCAGTATGCGAGATATTACAGTGAAGAAGAAAATGAGTTATTGTCGTCTATCCTAACTTTTGATGGTTCAGTCCTTGTCAAATACTATTTGGATTGGGAACACGAGATGGACAAAATTTTTCTACGGTTGTATTTTTCAGAAAGGAGCACGGTAAAAATTATTCGTTAAAGCTTCAAGAAAGAGCTTCAAGATCGTGGGAAAAACTAATTTCCTACCAAAAAGAAAACGGAGAAGAAGACATCAACACGTGGCATTTGATGAAGAAATACTTAAGAAGAAAATTTGCTCCATCCGCAAAGAGATTTTCTAAGAGTCAATGATCTGAGCGCCAGGAGTTGAAAGCCATTTTCAGTAAAGTCAATTAAATACTGGACAACATGAGTGATAATCTGGCGTTGATACAAAAGTCTAAACGTTCTTCCACATTACAAGCCGAGAGTCATATTACGGTGGTAGAAGAATTCGATAGAACTAAGGAGAATATTGTGGAAGAGGAAAGTAAAGATAACTCCTTGGCAGCAACTAAGCACGAAGAAAAGCTTGTGGAGGTGGTCATATTACCTGAAGTAGGACCCTGGTATCTTTGGATTACCCGAGCATAAAAGCAGAGTTGTCTGAAGAGGAATGCTCTGAGTCGAAAGACCTTGTTGACAAGAATGTTTCCTCGGTACTTATTCTGAAAGAAAAAAAAGTGCTCACGGAAGAATGTTGCAAACAAGAGGTTTCTATCCTCTTAGAGTGTCATGATCCTCTCTCCATCAACTTAGCAAGGCGAGTGAAGTCCATTCCATCAGGAATAAGTCCAAGCACCTCCACGAATCTCCCTTGTTCCTTTGTTTGCTTCTGCACTATTCCAAACCCCCGTTTGGAAACACATTGATTGAAGTTAACCGATTGCCCAATGGCCTTGTTTTGTCTTGTACATTTTTGGGGCACATGAGAACATAACATTAAATCCTCCTAAAATCCCATCAGTAAACCAATAGCATAGCCATTACAATCCTACTATATATTCTCAAGCTATCAAAGTAAAATTCCTATATAATGTCTATCAATACAGTAAACAGAATGGAGATTAAATCCAAGTGGCAGAGGTCCTCAATGTATGTTTACATAGTAGTAAATTAAATTAGAAAATGAAGCTAAGTCCATAGAACATGAATCCTCAGCAATATTAAACAATATTGTAACCTATAGTAGAACAAAAATCCACCTAGCAGAGTAATATCCTCAACAGGGTTGATTGACTAGTAACTGAACAAGAATAGCTAAACTCTTTGAACAAGACAATATACCTTAATAGTGCCTATGAAGCAGTAACCAACAACTGTAGATTAAAACTCACTTGATAGAACAATTGTCCTATTACGAGCTAACAGCAATAAAAAAAATGAAGGATACGAGTAACTCGTTCAGTAGGACAATATTCCTCAAACTATCTAACAGGCAAAAACCCAGACAAAGAACCGATTTCAAACCCATTAGAGCAACAATTTCAATATATACTTTAGGCATAACAAAATAGAACTCAACCACGAAAGATAAACTTCATAAACGTACTTCGAGCAGCAGGAGAAATGGAAAACAACACCGCCTAATACCTTGGCATTGTAGGGCTGGTTAGGCAAAACCACATTCAAGCATTACTTACATCGACTCCTTAACGATAGAGCAATCGGCTAAATCCTCCTCTGTAGCTTCACTCACCAATGGTTCACCACAACTGCCGCAGTGAACTCTCCTCTCCTTGCTTCATAAGATTTCCCTTCTCCCTACCTACTTCATAATATTTTCGTCCCATAAGCCCTCAGTTTGGTGCTGCGAAAATCGCATCTCGCAAGCACATAGGTTTGTTCATTACTACAGACTGGGACGTTCTCCCGACTCGCCTCGCGGTTCCGTGGCTCAGCGGGTCAAACAGGTTCTCTCTCGCCGGTACACAATGGCACTGTCCAGAGGCTTGTCGGATTGTGCCTCATCTTCGCAAAGAAACTTCAACGGCGGGAGGTTGCCTCTCTCTCGGTCGAAGCCCCTGCGTTTTCTCTTCCTTTTCCTTTGTTTTTTCTCTTTTTCGTTTTCTCCTTTTTCGTATTTTCTCCCATGCTCATTTTCTCTTCTCTTCCTCTTATATTCTATTTCTTCTATTGACAAATTTGCCTTCTATTCTAATTCATTTTCCTTCGGCAAATCCTTTCTCTTTTATTAATAACCCACATAACCCCATAGTCTCCTTTCAATTTTTTCCCAATAAAATCCAACTCAAATTTCCAAGGATGCCGTCTCCAATCCCGAGCATTTCTCCCTTCACTTTCTTTTTTTTTTTATCTTATTCTATTTTTCTTAACATACCAACAACTTGCATAACCTTAATTAATCCCTATAATTCATTCCTTTATTCTTTTAACCCAATATTCACTTTCTATTCACCTACTCCTCGCCATTGCAAAATTCCAAATATTTCATAAATTCCTTCCTAGTATTCACCAAATAAAACACAATAATCCCCCACATAATTTCCAAAATATCTTTTATTATTTTTCCTTTTAATTAACACTTCATATGGCAATAATAATCTCGTCATGAAATCTCATAAATTCCTATTAAATCTCATAATCACAAAATAATATATCCTACTAACAAATCAATCCAAAAATTATTAAATACTCTTAACGACATCCTCAATCATTTTAAAATTTGTCAAAAAGGAATCTTGATCATTACAATCATCACTAACAAAACAAAACTCTTGTAACTAACTTAGAATCACCGTTAGCAACAAACATGCTCTCATAATGCTATAGTCTCCACAACCACACAAACAAACATTAAATGTGAAAAGAAACATCACACGAAGCAGCAACTTGCTTACTCATAACTAAAGAGTCGCACTCTTCGTACAATAATTTAGTCTAAACTTAAACTCACTCAATCAATCAAATTTTGAAATTACATCTAATTTGACTATACGAAAACCAAAAGCTCACTGTTTACTAGTGTCCAAAAATCTTATTGTATCAAAATGCACTAAATGTCAAACACTTCATCATCAACTCTTAATGCACTTCAACAAAAGTAGAGGTTAAAATTCTTGTACCATTAATCTTCAAAAAGATTGTTTTGTCAATCCAATCACTGACATTAAATCATTCAACTACATAAACATGTTTCAAAGACTTCTCTTAACCTTATCCTTTGCATCCATCTCTAATTTCATCACTACATTCCCATTATATATCATTTTCACACAAATACTTAACAAAAATTACTCTAACATTTTAAACAATATTAGAACTAAGCTTGTAATTCTAAGTTTAATCTTAGTTTTGAAGTGTTTTTTAGTTATACCACTTTATCAGTTGAAGTATAGAATTCTGATGTAATATGTCAACTCCACAACTAAGCTTTTTATTCCAAAAATTGAGAGTTTACTTTATTGCAAATTAAAATCTATCTTTAAATCATCTCACGCACTGAACATTGCTTAAATTTTTATTAACCTTATAGCTTCGATCATAAATTAATACTAAAAAATTTTCCATTATTACCTCAATATGAATTATAGCAAAAAAAATCACGTGTTCCATAGACATAATAAGAACTTTTAAATTCTTTATCATATCCTAAGTATTTCACAATAATCTTCAATCAAATAGACTTTTGCTGTAATCATTCCTCAAGAAATAACCACTTAAACAATTATAGACCTCATACCGATATTCTCAAAAACTTACGTTGAAATCTATACTAGTATTGAAACAGTCCAAATAAGATCTATTAAGACACTTCTATTAATAGTTTTTCCAACCAAAATCTACAACCATAAAATTTCAAATTTTGACTAACGAATTTCAAATAGGACAAGGCAAATATTGGATTTTTTTATAAGGAAACTAAGACTTTCAATTTCCATCTAAGATGAGTTTTTGAAGTTCCAACTTCATAGGCCCACAGACATAACCTAGAAAAGTTCACATACTTATATGTTCAAGAAATTTGTTTCTGATCATTTACAAAACTTACACCTTATCATTTCTACTAAATTTGATCCACTATAAATTACTCGTGTCTGATTAGAAAAATATGTTCATCCACCAGTGGATAATCTCAAGATGTCTTTCAACATGCACCTTAATTCAATTTAAATTTTTTTTTGTACTTTGTTCAAAGGTATGATAACTTTATTTTTTGTATAACAGTACAATATCTATTTTGTTAATGTCACTTCTTTAGGATATATATCATGCTCTGATACCAAAATTTCTGTCACGTTCCAAAGGGGATCCAAGACAGAACGGGGAACAATACGGCTCCAAATAGATCGAACAGTCTGACCAATTTCTTAGATCAATAAATAACAACAAAAAACATAAACATTCACGTTACAGACCAGACCAAAAAATAAAGGTCAATAAGTGACAATAATATTATGTGAATTATCAAATTCTAAAACCAGACAGAAATAACTTAAAAATAAAATTTAAGGTACAAACCACTCTAAAATATTCTAAATATCTCTAAAAATGAGATGAAATAATCTATATAGAAAAAATTCCAATTTTCACTCCTGAGATGGCAACAGGGAATTACTCTGATTATTTTTTGAAAAATAGAGTCAAATCTGAGGTGAGTCAACTAAACTCAGTAGGATTAAACCTTATATTCAACTTTTATATCATACGAATCATACGTATGATTTCAATTTCTTATTCTTCACAATTTAATATAAGAAGGAATAAAAGTGAACAATAAAATAATTAACATGAATACACAACGGCGATATTGAAGCAATCGCAACAGCCACAAATACTCTGATCAGGTTTAGGGTTTTGCGCCAAAAGACACAACCCATGCAATTATCTCATTGCTCTAATGAACAATAGTAGTGCATAAATGTAAAAATTAAACACAATG
This sequence comes from Begonia loranthoides, assembly GCA_022433065.1. NCBI lineage: Eukaryota > Viridiplantae > Streptophyta > Magnoliopsida > Cucurbitales > Begoniaceae > Begonia > Begonia loranthoides. Next base: position 12,007,528 of record CM039486.1, on the reverse strand, counting down.
AACTAAACAGTGAATCAACATGTCTAAATTAAAATAATATTAGACATTTTATAATTTAATGTACGTTAAACATAAGATAACTCATACCTCAAACGTAGACCTACCAATATCAAGGTCCAAGTGAAAGGAAGCTCAAAGGAATCCAATCGCAGACTATCCAACAATTTCTTTAAGTTCTTCAACCTATTCATTTTTTTATCAATCAAGATTCAAATTAATTTAGAAAAATAAAACTTAAATTTTTAGGCATATAAATAATGAATTCTTGGCCCAAATAAGAGGCCCTACACAGTGGCTGAAGTCAAATTAAAATTACGGTTGAATCCCATCAAAAACTGGATCAATAGGGGTTGGGCTGGCCCAAAACAAGGGTTTGGGCCCAGCCCAACAAATTGGTCTGCGGGCAGAGCGTTATGCCCGTAGATAGAAGCATCCTGGCCGTGGCATTGTCTAATCCAAGCCGCAGCCAAGCACGAAAATTTACACATCATCGATGGCAGAGGCCGAGAAATCCAGCTAGAAACTTCTCCAAATCCCCAACCTCACAACAAGTTACAGAATTCAACAACAATCCAACTCTCTAGTATGAAATCAAAATCCATCATCACAATTAAAGAACAATATTCCAAAGAAAAATCCAAACTTCCATACCTTAAGGAATTCCTCACTGCCAAGAAGTTTACCCAAATTGGTCATCAACACCGACGTCCAACTTCAATCCTAAACAAAATTGAATTTCTCCCTTAGGGTCTGTTCTACTAAAGATAGACCAGAACACAGAGGTGACCGAGGCTTACCACAACAAAGAATAATGAAGGACGAACGCCCACAAGAATCCTCCTCTATTTGCACTATCGCCCCCACTAGAGCAAATGGAGATGATTTGAGCACTGAAACTCACCTCGGATAGGGAATGAAACATCGAAGCTCGCAGAAGAAAATCGCTCTACACATTCTGTCGTTCACCAGAGGAAACTTTCGCTGCGTCGAAAAGGATAAAAGCGGGACAGAGGTGAGGAATCTGTGAAGAAGTGGGGAGGTTTCCCCCACTTCAGCGGAGTAGTGTTTGTTATTCACTGGTTGAAATAAGAGTTTTACTTTTTATATTTGGTCGTTCATATTATAGCTTTTAAAAATCAATTTTGAGATAGTTCCCACAGTCTAATCACATGTCATGCAATACCCCATGTAAGGTTGTATTATATATATGTATGTATGTTTTTTATGCACATTTTCTTTATCCATGCATTGTTTTATTTTGTTAACACTGATTGTGTGTATTAGATTTACTTGACCAGTGAGAACGTACTAGCATGTTAAGCAATTATCGGTATGGGGTCACTATTATTAGCTTAATGAGTATTATGTTTAATTATTTTGATGATGCATGACTTAATTATCTATAAGTTATTTGTAAATTAAAAATATGATTATGATTTAGCATGCCTTTGATCTTTATTGGAAATACCCTTTAATACGAGTATCTAAATGTGCTAACATATTTGTTAAAGTCCATGTGGTTAATGTTTAATTTCTTGAGACTTACAACCTTCAAATCTAGTGTAACACGAAGAGGCAGTCGACCAAGGAAAAGTGGCAGTCGACCAAAGTTCTTATAGAGAGCATGAAGTTCTGAAATCAACGAAGGTGGGTGACTAGAGAAGAAAAACAATCGACCAAAAATCTTATAGAGTGCTAAAAAAATTTTGAATTGGTGAAAGCAATTGACCAATATAGACGTCAGTCAACCAAAAATATTACAAAGAGTGGATTCTGTTTCCAGAGTGCTGATCACAGTCAACTAGGGTGAAGCACTGTCGACCGTACTTAACAAGACAAATGACAGATTGAAATGGCATTTTCGAAATATTATAAAGTCATCAACTATGGAAGATATAGGTCAACCGGTCTGGTAGGCTAGGACGAAAATTGGTTGACCAAGTGCAAACAGAAAATGCATAATGGTCATAAAGCGGTCAATCGAAATGATTGAGTGGTCAACTGGTCAGCAGTTTATGAAAATAAAATATATAAATAGAAGCACCTGGAAATTTGAAGATAACATAAGAGAAATCATACCAAATGGCTGTGAATTTTATTTATGATATTTCTCTTCTATCTTGGATTGCTTAGTCTAACACTCTCGTTTCCTAACTTGAATTAAACAATTTCGAGAGTTTAGATATTTGAGTTTGTACTCCATCATTCACAATTTCTATCTTTTGTACTTAACAGATATTTAAAGGGTAACGCCCTAAAATAGTCATTGTAAGGCTTGATTGTCACCTAGAAGATCAATAGGTTATAACTGGGTTGGTTATAGGAGGAAGAACTCTTCAAGTGAGAGTCATGAAGTGCAGACGTAGGCTATAATATCCCAGATTTTTGTAATGATAAGTATATGTCCTAATTGATAATTTTGGGGTATTAGGAGCTGAATTGGATAATTTAAGATATTAGTCATGAGAAAACGTATTTGGATTAAGTGACTTTTGATAATTTAAGGATTTATTGGAAATTGACTTGGATAATTTAAGTGTTGGTCAAGGGAAAATACATTTGGAAAATAGTGAATTACAGTACCTAAGTTGTTGAGAATAATAGGGATGATAATATTCAAGGATATATTATATTTAATAAAGAATAAAATGATGGAAGAAATGTGAATTATACACTGAAGGATAGGAGAATAAGTTGAGGTTTGCATACATACATATATTCTCTTTGCCTCTAGATC
>CM039486.1:11966941-12004720 GCA_022433065.1 Begonia loranthoides | reverse complement strand
AAGAAGTCTCGGATGGTTGATAGATTGGAAAATGGTGGTCGATCGTCCACTAAGGCGACGATCGACCAGTGTTGAAAATAGGATGATTGGTGGTTGATCGTCTAAAGGGAAACGATCGACCGACATTGGACAGGCAATATTCTGGATTATTGGCAGTCGATCATCCAAAGAGAATCAATCAACCAACAAATATGAAACATCATTTGGAAATACAAGATGTTGCTTTGAGACTTGAGGAGTTCGACATTGGATGCGTCTGGACGATCAAGCGTCTCTCCCATTATCTTCCACCTTTAGTTGGACACTGAAGGGTTGTATAATGAAGTCTATAAATTGGAATCAAGTGTGAGTCACAGAAATTTTTAAGTAGAAGGAGAGGGATTCTGGAGGGATGCTCCTGCATATTTTTGGTTCTTCTGGGTTTTGGGATTTTTGTGTTACTGGGAGACAAAAAGGGAGAGTGAGTGAGAGAGAAGTTTCTGGTGTTATTCTCGGGGTGCAACTTCTTCAAATTTCTAGGTTATGGAGCAAGTGATATTTCGGGAGATACTGCTAGACACTTGGTGCTAGAGGTATCTTCATCACGAAATAGAATAGAGTAGTGAGAGGAATTCTATTGCTAATCGGGTGTGAGAGAAGGAGTCATCAAAGGAGGGCTTAAGGAGGAATCTGGAAAAAGGGTGAAGTGACGCAGAGAAGGAAAAATCGGGTGAACAAACTTACAGGAAAGGATTAGCAAATTGAGGTAAGAAGTTTTGCATTGGCTTTGCCCAAAAGGGCCAACATAACAAGAATTAGAGGGTGTTGCTTGGTTATTTACTGTTTTGGTAATGAATTTGCTCTGTTAGAATTGATAATATTGCTAGATAATTTCTATGAAGGTGGCCCCCTGTTAGAATTGATATATTGTTAGTTTAAGAGTATGCAATTAAGGTTATTATTCTACTCATTTATAAAGTTTAGTGAAGATGGATTCTATTCTGTTGTGTTTAGTGTCCTAATAGTTAAGGATTGATCTATACTGTTAATGTTAATAAGAGATTGTTAGATAATTGAATGTTGTTGTAAATCTCTTGGAGTACTCTTTGACGTGTTGAGGATTTTATATATGTGGTCAAGAAGTGTTCTTTGGCATGATTGAGGTGTTGAACACGTTTAGTTATAAAATAAGTGAAAGCTATTAGTTTGAATGTACTCCTTGACACTTGAGAAACCACAATCCCGATAACTACATAAAATGTTAAGTTGAAGACACACTTGAATTAAAGTATTGTTATATGTTCTATTGTTGAATTACTCTTGGAAATTGTTTGGACAAACTGTTGGACTCATTGAATGATAATTCCGCTTGGATGCCGTAATGGAGTATTATAGCATGACTTTTAGAAATGTTAAGGTGTTGTTAGATGTTAGGTTGATGCTTGGTTAGATGTTAGGTTGTGATTATGTCTTACTTTGAGATGTATTGATGCATGTTTGTTTTATGATTGTTGTTAGATCTAAGTTGTGATTTTGTTGTCCATTGAGGATGTGGTGATTGTGTGAATTCATACATTACTGTTTTTCATCCATAAAATATAAAATGATTTCCCAATGTTTAAACTAATAACTGAAATGTAAATTGAATAACTGATAACTAAAATGAAACCTAAATGACTGAAAAACTTCAGTTTGTTAGTTTATCCTCGATTGATTTCGAGATAGACTGGCTAATGGTTCATGAGGCCATTAGTGTTCATGTGCAAGGCTGCTAGTGCATTCTCGATTGATGTCGGAATTTATTGTTGTGCATTGATGTGTACAATTGCTAGCAAAGCTTTTTGTTGATGCCGGAGCTGTTTACCATAAGTGATGGGTTGTTGTGTATTGTAGTGCACAACAGCTAACAGACAGATCGATTGTTGTCAAAACTGTATCAAGAGATGTTACATGTCGATGTGTATGGCTGTTAGAATCTTCATTTGATATCGGGACATGTGTTTAGTGGTTAATGTGTCTTTGATGGATGTCGGGATAGGTGTAATATGATTAATAAGTCTTGGAGATATGTTGGGACTTAGTGCATGGAAGTGCATGGAAAAGAAAGAAAGGAAACTAAATTAAGAAAAGGATTTTATAAAAAAGAATTTAAGTAAATGCATTCAATGTTTTGTATTTCATTTCACTTCTTACTGAGCGTTTGGCTCATAGTTTAAGTCTTGCGATACATGTATGCATGAGATTAAGGATACAAGCAGTGGATGGAGCATTTGCATGTCCTAAGCATATGTCCTAAGTGATGATTTTGGGGTATTAGGAGCTGAATTGGATAATTTAAGATATTTGTCAAGAGAAACGCATTTTGATTAACAGAATTTTGATACCCTGTATTATGCCCATATTAAGCTTAGGAGGATGATTAAGGATTTATTGGAAATTGACTTGGATAATTTAAATGTTGGTCAAGGGAAAATACATACGGAAAATAGTAAATTACAATACCTAACTTGTTGGGAATAATAGGGATGATAATATTCAAGGATATATTAAGTTTAATAAAGAATAAAATGATGGAGGAAATGTGAATTATACACTGAACTATAGGAGAAAAAGTTGAAGTTTGGATAATTTGGAAAAATGGATTATGTTTTAAGGATATATATATATATATATATTTGGAGAATAAGTATTGGGCGGTTGGTAGATTGGAAAATGGCAGTCGATCGTCCATTAAGGCGACGATCGACTGACATTGAAAACAAAATGATTGGCGGTCGATCGTCAATTAAGGCGACAATCGACTGACATTGAAAACAGAATTATTAGCTGTCGATCGTCCAAAGAGCAATAATCGACGTCGTTAGACGGGTAATATTCTGGATTATTGGCGGTCGATGTTCAAAGGGAATCATCGACCAGCAAAATGAAATATCGTTTGGAAATACAAGCTGTCACTTGGAAACTCATGGGGTTTTCGAAATTGGATGCATCTGGACGATCAAGCATCTCTCCCATGGCCGTCCACCTTCAGTTCGACACTGAAGGTTGTATAATGAAGTCTATAAATTGGAATCAATTGTGAGTCACAAAAAGTTTTGGCAAGAAGGAGAGGGATTCTGGAGGGATGCTCCTGCATGTTTTTGGTTCTTTTGGGTTTGTGATTTATGTGTTACTGAGAGACAGAAAGGGAGAGTGAGCAAGAGAGAAGTTTTCTGGTGTTATTTTTGGGGTGCAACTTCTTTAAATTTCTAGGTTATGGAGCATCGTATTAAGGTTATTATTTCGGTAATGAATTTACTCTGTTAGAATTGATAATATTGCTTTATAATTTCTATGAAGGTGGCCTTTGTTAGAATTGATATATTGTTAGTTTAAAAGCATGCTATTAAGGTTATTAGTTTGCTCATCATAAAGTTTAGTGAAGATGAATTTTCTTCCATTGGGTTTAGTGTCCTGATAGTTAAGGATTGATCTGTACTGTTAATGTTAAAAAGAGACTGTTAGATAATTGAATGTTGTTGTAAATCCATTGGAGTATTCTTTGACATGTTGAGGATTTTATATATGTGGTATGGATGTGTTCTTTGGTATGATTATGGTGTTGAACAAGTTTAGTTATAAAATAAGTAAAAGCTGTTAGTTTGAATGTACTCCTTGACACTTGATAAACCACTATCCCGATAACTACATAAAATGCTAAGGTGAAGGCATGGTTGAATTAAGGAATTGTTATATGTTCTATTGTGGAATTACTCTTGGAAATTGTTTGTATAAACTATTGGACTCACTGAATGATAATTCCCCTTGGTTGCCGTAATGGTGGAGTAATATAACATGACTTTTAGAAATGTTAAAATGCTATTAGATGTTAGGTTGATGGTTGGTTAGATGTTGGGTTGTGATTATGTCTTACTTGGAGATGTATTGATGTTTGTTTGTGTTATGATTGTTTGTTACATCTAAGTTGTGATTCTGTTGTCGATCGAATATGTCGTGATTTTGTGCATTCATACATTACTGTTTTTCAAAAATGTAAACGAATTTCTCATGCCTAAAATATAAATAGATTTCCCAGCGTTTAAACTAATAACGGAAATGTAAACTGAATAATTGATAACTCAAATGAAAACTAAATCACTGAAAAGCTTGAGTTTGTTAATTTGTTCTTGATTGATGTCTAGACAGTCCGGCTATCGGTTAGTGAGACCATTAGTGTTGATGTGTATGGTTGCTAGTGCATTCTCAATTGATGTCGGAACCGATTGTTGTGCATTGATGTGTACAATCGTTAGCAACGCTTTTGGTTAATGCCGGAACTGCTTATCGAAAGTGATGGGTCGTTGTGCATTGAAGTGCACAGCAGCAAATAGGCAATTCAATTGATGTCAAAACTGTATCAAGAGATCTTATACAACAATGTGTGTGCGGTTAGAGTCTTCGATTGATGTCGGGACTTGTTTTAATGGTTAATGTGCCTTTGATTGATGTCGACACAAGTGTAATATGATTAATAATTCTTTGATTGATGTAGGAACTTAGTCCATGGAAGTGTAGGAAAAAGAAAGAAAGGAAACTAAATTAAGAAAATGATTTAATAAAAAGAATTTAAGCATTGCATGTTTTATGTTTCATTGCACTTCTTACTAAGTGTTAGACTCACAGTTTAACTCTTGTAAAGTAGGTATGCATGGAATTAAGGATAGGAGCAGTGGATGGAGCACTTGCATGTTGCGGACTTGGTGGCTGGCAAGGTTAAAGGTTTAAAAGGAAAATGTAATGCTTTTATGAACGTTTTAAAGATTCTAAAATGATATTTTCTTTAAGTTATGAAATGATTTCAGATTTTAAATGGTTTAACGAAAGGGAATTTGATTATGCATTTCCTTATTTTAATAAGTTCTAAAGGTTTTAGTAGGAAAAGTCTTCCGATGTATTTTATAAAGGATAAATGTCTTTTCAATTATAATTTTTAAATTGTAAGAAATATCAGGATGTTACATAGGCAATGTTGGCCTAATAGACATTAGGTTATTTGTTTTGATGATTACGATTTTATTTGTATAATTAAGTTATTTATAAGGCATTTGTTTGAATTAAGTAAATATGTTTATTTGTTTTTGGAAACACCCTTAATACGGGTATTATTTCTTACTAACGTGTTTACCTAAGTACATGTAACTTATAGTATAATCATTGGGACTTAAAGAATTTAAGAAAAGCAAAAACGGATGAAGAGGTTGACTAAACAGTGCAAAAGGTTGACCAAATTGATATGCAGCGAAGGAAACGGTCGACTGGATGATCGACCACAAAATGGAAAATTGCATAAACTTCTTGTATGAGGAAATAGTTGACCTATGAGAAAGCGGTCTGATCTGCAGCGCAGGAAATGGTCGATTTGCTAATCGACCACAAAAATAGCATATTGCATACACTTTTTGTATGAAGGAAATAGTCGACCTATGAGGAAGCGGTCGACCACTTTGGCAAACCGAAGCAAAAATTGAATGACTAGAGCATGGACAGATTCAAGCAATTTTTTGAAATGTGAAGAAGCGGTCGACCACCAGACTATATTTCACGCTCTCTTCCAATGGTCATAACATCCAACGATCAGGAGACAGTCGACCAAACAAGGGGGTGGTTGACCGGTAGAGCTATTTTTATAAATAGAGGCATTCCAAATTGCAAAAAATAATAATCCAACCAAGAGAGAATTGTCCCAAAACGTCTACAACATTTTCGTACGGTTTCTCTTCAACAATGAGTGCCTAGGCCTTACTCTCTCATCCCTAAACTTGAGATTGTTTATTTGAGAGTTAGGTTCTATCTTGTATTTCAGCTTTTGCACAATCTTACCTTAAACCATGAAAGACAGGGTGACGCCCTAGAATAGTGAATGAAGGCTAGATTGATGCCCATGAAGATTAATCCAAAGGGTGACACTCTGAGAAGTCATTGTAAAGGCTTGGTTGACATCCGTGAAATCAATCATCACTAACTGGGGAGATTAGGTGGTTAAAGCTCTCCAAGTGGGAAGCTTAGAGCACGGACGTAGGCCAGAGTTGCCGAACTGCAGAACAAACTTTTTTTTAATGTCTCTATCCATTAAACTTCTTTATATTTGTGATTGTTTGTTTATTTATTCGCATTAAATTACATAGGGTTTAGAGATAACAATATTGCATGAAAAAGTTAGCATGCTTAATTAACCTCTCCCTCCCCCCATATAGGCACTGTAACATCCCGACTTTTTTAGTTGGATAATTATCGGGGTATTACCAAGGACGTAATCGACAACCCTTTATCAGCGAACGACATTTGGAATAAATCAGAATCTGAAGTTTGAGTTGTGAATAATTTAACTAAATACAAGATTTAATTAAATTAATAAAGAGGAAATTTAATTGGATGAAGTGGACTAATTGGAATTAACAATAGGATTTAATAATTTGGATTATTGAGATTTGGAGGCAAAAACCGGTTCGGTGTTGTGTTGCTGGGTCCATCTGGCATCAAATAAGGAGAAAAACAAATCCTTTTGCTATTTGTTTCTGAAGAAGAGAATCGGGAAGGGAGAGAGAGAGGATATGGCGAGAGAAAAATTGGAGAGGACGGGGACCGTTATGGAGACTGTGAAGTACGACGAGAGGATGGCAACGATGCTGGCAACATTGCGTGTTGATTCTGGGTTGGTTGCGCTGGTGGACCTCGCCAGCAGGGTTGACACTTTGGCGATGAGTCACGGATCTGATCAGGATGGTATAGGCGTTAGTGTTCTGTTGCCAATTTGGGTGTTCGGTGACGCACAACGACAGCGTGGATCGGTAGCGACAGGTTGCGTCTGCGGCTGATGCGTTGGGTCGTCGGTTGAAGCTGGAAGGTTGGGTCGAGCAGTTGGACCTAGCTGCAGTTCGAGACAGAAAAATTTGGGGGAATTAAAACTCGTGTATGCAGCCACAAAATCGATTATGGAGGTGCGAATCTCCCTCAAACGGATTACTCTGCACCATTTTCGCTCATCCCCTTTCTTGATTGGTGCACACCAAATTTCACAGGTAATTCCTCTGCCTTTTTAAACGCTATTGGAAGCCTCATTTCTAGGAGTCTCCATTCCAACGACAAAGAGAAAGTGAGAAAGAGAGTGAAAAGGAGAAAAAGAAGTGGATGATTGTATGTTCTCGGTAGGCAGTGGGAATCCCAAATTTTGTCATTACTGTCCCTGTTAGTTTCTTCAATAGAGGTAAGGAATTGGGTGTGTCATGACCATGTGGAGGTCATACACCACACAGTATGGGTGTGTGAGTTTGACGTTAGCTCCTGAATGTTTGCTATTAGATGATGTTAGTTGATTTTAGATGATAATACCTTGATCTGTTCCCTTAGATGATTTGCTGCAAAGAATGTGAGTAGATTAGCATATTGCTCTGTATTTAAAAATGCCTTGAACTATTAGATACCCTGTAGTATTTCCTTGGATGCCTTAGTGTTTTTATTTTCTTTGTTGTTTCCTTGTTGGTTGTTGTTTTCTGTTGCTAATATAGATCCTTTTATTATTAATTGGTCGTTGACTGCTGTGATGGATGTTTAAGGTTTAAACGTGAAATGTGAGGAAATGTGAATGATCAATGGGTATGAATGGGTATGAAAAGTCTAAAAATGAGCTAAGAGTTTTTATGGTATTGCTGAATGTTATACTGCGATCATTTCTTTTGTTATTGCTCTGCCACTTAACTAAATGTTCATCAATAATTGTAAAACCATTGAGCATGTTAAATAATAATCACTTGAGCACGTTAATCAAATTGGGTGGATTAAGTTTAACTAATTAATCGTTTAATCAAAGTGTGTCAATTACTTAATTTGTATTTATAATTTTCCGAGCATGTAAGTCAATTAGTCATTCGACTTTTCTAATTCTAGCATGTTTATTTGTTAATCAGTGTAGTAATTGTAATAAATTGAGCATGCTGACTAATTAGCTAATCTAATCATGTACATAAGCATGATAATTAACTAGTCGTTTAAACCTGGAGCATGATAACGAATTAGTTGAACATGTAATTAACTTAGAATAATATTGGCATGACAATTAATGAAGATATGCCATGTAACAAGTTTCTAATTAGTGTGTTCAATTAGTATGTTAATTATCACTTAGATAATAAAAGTAGGAAGCATGTAAGTAGGTTAGCTTCTTGATCGTCTTTTTACTGCTCATCTATTTTTAATTTATGTCATTTATTGTTTGCTTTCAATTACTGTTAAGGTATGTTATAGAATGTTATGTTATAGGGAGTAGAATGATAATGAAGATAAAAAGGGAATGAATTAAAGTGAATGAGTTAAGGGTCACATGTGAATGTATGTTTTATAAGTGTTTTTATTATTGTCTTCTTGGTAGCATGAGTATAATAGAAGCATGTAATTAACTCAATGAGCATGTTAATTAAATATTCGTTTACGCCTTGAACATGTTTAATTAGCTCGTATTGGTAATAATTGGATTCAAGCATATTTAAATCACTTAGATAATAATAGTAAGGAGTATGTAAATGGACTAAGAAGTTAATTTGATAATTGGCATGCTATTTCTGTATTCCATATTATTATAAATGTTCTCTATTGTACATTGTGGTTGTCTTCATTACTATGTGCTTTCAATTCCATTATTCTTTTATATGTGCTTTAAATTCAATTACTTTTATTTAATGTGCACTTCAATTTCTATGAATATTATGTTATGTCATCATGCATCACGATAGGAAGGAATGTATAGTCATGCATCATGTTAATTGAAACCCATAGGGAGTGCCACTTTAGGGTGGTACTCACACATGCATGGGTGAGGAAAATGAAATGTACGATGCTAAATGATGATGAATGATGCAATGGGGGGTTGAAGGGCGGATGGGTAATTCAGATCTAGCCCACATAAGGTTAGAAGCCGATCAGACTATTCCATTCCACACGTGTTTCTTCAACTTCCAACTCGATGTACGAGTAATGAATAAATGAATGAAACGTAATGAAAAGATTGGTTTGGGGTGGACCCATTTCAAGTGAACTAAAGAGAGACATGTCATATGCATTTTCCCTTTCCTTACTAAGCCTTTGGGCTTACAGTTTACTTGTGGTGTACGTACATGTGTATGTACGAGAAGAATGATGAACAAAACACAAAGCAGTTGATGAAAGGTTTACGCGGGCAAAGCTTGTGGCTGGTCAGGCTAAAGACGAGTAAAGTGTTTTGTAAAAGTAGCATTTACTTAGCATGTTTTACTTAGCGTGTTTTAATTAGAATATTTTCGCTTCAGTTATGTTTTAATAAATGATTTTCATGGCGAATGTAATGAATGGATTTTGATGCTCGATTTTAGCACTCTGATTATGAAGGATTTTAGTTGTCTTACAAAAGTTTTAAATTTTGCGTAATTTAAAAAGCTTATGAAAAATTGGGTCATCACAAGCACGCTACCATCCAACAATTGGTATCAGAGCGGGGTTAATAAAATTTTTTGTGTGATATTGTGCATAATGGTTAAATTTGTTTGATTTGCATCTATTTGGTTGTCTTGCTTATTGGAAATTATTTGGATAAATTTGATTGAATACTTTGAGTGTATAAAGTTATCATGGATTTTAATACTAGTGCTGAAGGAAAATCCTTAGTTAGATCTCCATATTTCGATGGTAGTGATTATGTATATTGGAAGTCTAGGATGAGAATTTTTACATAATCTTTAGATTTTGACTTATGGCAAATAATCAAAAATGGTCCCTTTATACCTGTTAAAAACAAAAATTGAATAAACGTTCCAAAATTACCTTTTGAATTCAATGATGTAGATAAATGCAAATTGAGCATAAATGCTAAAACTATAAATTTACTATATTGTGCAATGAATAAGGATGAGTTGAATAGAGTACAAACATGTCAAATTTTAAAATTACTTGACATTACACATGAGGGACTAACAAAGTTAAAGAAAGTAAAGTAAGCATGGTTGTTCATGATTATGAATTGTTTGCCATGGAAAAGGATGAAACCATTAGCCATATGTTACTCGTTTTACTAATATTACTCATGGTTTAAAAGTGCTTCGTAGAATCTACTCCAATGAAGAGTTGGTTAGGAAAATTCTTAGGTGCCTACTGAGAGCTTGGCTATCGAAGGTAACAACAATCTAAGAGGCACGTGATCTCAAGGCTTTAAAAATAGAGGAGCTCATCGATTCCCTAATGACGCATGAGATAACGATGGTGGCAAATGAAAAGGAGGAACAAAAGGAGAAGAGAATCTTCAAACCAAGAAACATAGTCTTGAAATCCTCATCAAGCAATCAAGATGAATCCAAAGAAGTGGATGAAGATGAAGATATTAAATTCATAACCCGAAAGTTCAACAAATACCTTCAACGAATGAAAGAAATTGAGAGAAGGTAATAGTTTGCTTTAGATGCGAGAAACCCAGACACAACACTTACAAACACCCCAAAGCAAATAGGAAATCAAAAGCCTTGAAGAAGAAAGCATTTAAGGGCATATGAGATGATAACAATGATGATTCATCTCAGAAAATTGAAAAGGTATCCAATTTTTGCTTCTTGGCCAAAGAGGATAAGGTACACAACTCTTCTAGCGATTCATATGATATTGATGATGGTAATGAATTGCTAGAGACTTTTAATGAGTTGTTTGATCAATATAATGTGCTTAAATGTAATTTTTAAACATATGAACTTTTTTATGGACATTGTCAGGGTTTTATTATTAAGGATTTTCTAAACTACATTTATTAATGTTGAATATTTGTTGATACTATATTTGTGTTTAAACATTTTAAAGTATTTAAAAAAATGTGTTTAAAATTTCGGGATGTTACAATATAGTATTAGAGCGAAAATTAAGTTTTAAAAATCATTTCTATAGACTAGTAGACAACTTGAGATTCAATGCAAAAGCACATTCTTGACTTTCTATGAGTTGGCATTATTTTTTTTTATTATTTCTTGTACTTGGTAATAATATTTAGTAGGTGTAATTGTCTAGGAGATAAAATGGTGAGAAGACAAAAGAACGTTTGTGATGATAGAAATGAGACTATCGGTCAATTAGCAAATTAAGTGGAGCGATAGTTTTAATATCATGAACGTTTTATTGTGAGAGAGGAACAAGGAAATGTAAGACTAGTGGGTCAAACTGATGTGAGCTAGGAGAAGTTCTAGTGATTGAGGTCATTCCAATTTGATGGAAGCAGCTCTGGCCCAATCAATGCAGATGAGTGGATACGGACTCTCGAAGATATGTTTGGGTATTCTAGAATCTAGGAAGAAAAAAAAAATATCATACAATGGGTATTTATTGATCAGAGATGTGAGTTTCTGGTGGGATTCAATGAAGACAACCTAGGACATGACCACAATGGCTTGGGTGGAGTTTAAGATGGTCTTTAAAAGTATTTTAATCATACTGTCACATTAAGCAAACTAGTGGAATTCATACAACTGCACCAAGTCGGAACTGTCACTGAATATATAAGAAAGTTTGAGGTGTTATCTCGATTTGCTTCACACTTAGTGAGAGATAGTGAGTACAAGGTTCATTAGTTCATTCAGGGCCTAAAAGTGGAGATTTACCACAATGTGAAGATTGCTAGTATACAAGATGTTCCATATTCCAAGGTTATAGCAATGGCATTAGGAGTGGAAGAGGCCGAGCTACAAGTTGCTAAACATTTGGGACAAAGAAGAGATATTTTAAGGAGGTTTTGGTTCATTAAGGGAAGAATTGGCAACAAAGTACCAGTGAGGTGAAGAGGCCTATGGATGGTGGAAATTAGCGAGGTAATAAATGCCCCCAAGAAGAGACATTAGTACCATGATTTCCTTAGTGCCAGATATACAAGAGGAATCATCTAGGAGAATGTAGAGCAGGTTTGGATAGTGCCTTCATTGTAATGGATAGCAAATTTTGCCAAGAATTGTCTAACATTAGCTATAGAACAGAAGAAGGTTGTTCCTAAGGTATTCTCCCTTATTGAAGTAGAGGATGATGAATAGTCAGCCGTGGTGGTATGTACACTTAAGATTAACGAATGATTATATTTTAATAGATTTAGAGCTAAACATCCCTTTATGACATCTAAATTTTTATTATGTGAGGTACATTTGATATAAATGGTGCTACTGATTATACTTTGATAAATTCGATGGCTACATATTCGTTTATGCCAACTCAATTTTGAAATAAGTTTAATCTATTATCAAAGTCATATGAGCATAAAATTTAAGGAATGCTACCGTCTGGTGAATATTTACATTCAGTAGGTGTTATAAGAGGATCAATGGTTAATAGAAACGATAGATAGCTACATGTAGGCTTTATAGTGATTGACATGAAGAGTTATGACATCATATTGGGAATAGACTGGCTCTACCAACACTTTGCAATGATCGACTATAGGAAAAGGAGATTCTACTTTTGACCACCTGGAGAAGCAGAATACGTTCTTCAAGAAGTGACACATATAAACAGAATACCTACTATTTCTGAGGCCAAGGCACAAAAGTTATTGAACCATGGAGACCTTGGTTTCGTAGCTAGCGTGAGAGATATGTGCATCAAGCCTATAGTAAAGTTGAAAGAAATCCCTATTGTTCAAGAGTATACTGAAGTTTTTCCTTATGAACTGCCAGAGCTCCCACCTGAATGGGAGATAAAGTTTGGGATTGATGTTTTCCGTAGAACCACACCTATATCAAATAATCCCTATCATATGGCTACAATAGAATTAAAATAGTTGAAAGAACTGATTTAAGAGCTGCTTGAGAAGGGTTTTATCCATCCATGTTATTCATCGTGGAGTGCACCTATACTCTTCGTCAAAAAGAAGATAGAACTTTACGAATGTGTATCGACTACAGAGAGCTGAACAGGGTGACCATTAAAAAAAGTATCCCTTGCAATAGATAAAATGTTTATTTGATCAATTACAAGGAGTGATGGTATTCCATAATTAAAAGTTAGAGCTCAGGATGTTTCAAAAATTGATTTTCGGATGAGGTATGGCCACTATGAATTCTTGGTCATGTCTTTTGGACTTACAAATGATTGACCTAATGAACCATGTCTTAAAAAATTATCTAGATAAGTTCATAATCATGTTCATCGATGACATTTTGGTGTACTCCTGCACCCTAGAAAAGAACACTTAAGGATCACCTTGTCAATATTAAAGACACAACAAATATATGCAAAGTTCTCTAAGTTCAAATTCTAGCTAGAAAGAGTAAATTTTCTAGTATATGTTCTTCCTCATGAAGGAGTCACACTGGACTCAACTAAGACACAATCAGTTCTAGAATGGTCGCAACCAAGAAGTGTTAGTGATGTTTGTAGTTTTCTTGGCCTAGTTGGTTACTACATAAGGTTTATTGCAGTATTTTTGAAAGTCACCATGCCCTAATGCATTTAATGAAAAAGAATGCTATATTGTGGTGGTCCAGCAAATGTAAAGATAACTTTCAAGAATTCAAAAATAGATTGACCACCGCAGTAGTATTAGCACTTCCGTCTAAAGTTGGCGAATACCAAATTTATTATGAAGAGTCAAAGAATGGAATTGGTGGAGTATTAATGCAAGGAGGAAGAGTAATCCACTATGCTTCTAGGCAATTAAAGAATTACAAATAAAATTACTTGACGTCTGATCTGGAGTTAGCTGTAGTGGTTTTCACACTAAAGATCTGTAGGCATTATTTGTATAGTCAGTCATGCAATGTGTTCACAAATCATAAAAGCTTAAAGTACATGTTCACTCATAAGGAACTCAACATGGGGCAGCAATGATGGTTGGAGTTCTTCAAGGACTATGATTGTGAGATAAAGTACCATCTAGGAAAAGCAAACATGGTGGCTGATGGTCTAAGTAGGAAGTCAGTTTTTTCACATTCCTTATAGAATCATATGCCCTCGATGTTACAAATAGAATTTCAAAAGTTTAGGTCGGAAAGAGTAACTAAATTAGAGATGCTCTCATTATCGTCCATGATGTTAATGCCTACTTTGTTGGAGGAAATTAGAGAAGCGCAATGGGATGACCCAACATGTATAAAACTCCAGTCGAAAGAAAAGCTAGATGAATAATAAGAGTCCACCTTTTTCTAGGATAGTATCGTGAAATTAAAAAACAGGTAGTATATTCTAGAAGTTAATAGGATTTGATGAGAAATATTAGCTGAAGCAGATTCCTCATCCTAGTACTACTGAGATGTATCGAGATTTGAAATAGCATTATTGGTGGCCAAACCTTAAGAAAGATGTCACTAAACATGTTGAGGTATGTTTGATCTATCAATTGGTCTAGTCCGAGCACCAAAGGCCAACAGGAACGCTTCAATCTTTATCGATGTCATAATGGAAGTGGGAACAAATTGCAATGGATTTCGTGGTAGGATTGCCAATGACTGCTAGAGGATATGATACCATTTGGGTAATTGTGGACATACTAACAAAATCAGTGCACTTCTTATCCGTGAAAATGACTTACACAGTGAATCAATACACATAGTTATACGTTTAATACCTTGATTTCCTGTAACATAATGAAGTGAGAATAATTTAGAAATTATTTAGGTGTAATTGGATTAATCGGATAATTATTGAAGATTTAATTGATGGAAATTTGTTTTGGAAATGGAATTAGAAAATTTAAGTTCGACTCGTAATTATGATCAAGCGATATTTGGAGTAAGTTGGGAATTCAAATTTGGTCGATTAATATATGATACGTCTATTTCACACACACACACACACACACACACATATATATATTAATTAATTAAAGGAGAGTGAGTATTTATAAATTAAAAGAAGAAATTAATTAGAAAGAAATAATTGATTTAAAATAAAGGAAGACATTAATTGATGGAAGGAGAAGTGTGGCGTTGAATCGGTTCTTCTTGAACCGGTTCGGTTCAGCTAAAAGGAGAAAAGGGACAGGGGAAAAAGAAAGAGAGAGTTGCTGTGTGCGTGAGAGAAACAGAAAGGAATGAAGAGAGAAACTCTCGGGAGGAACATAAATGTAGAGAGAGGAAACGAGAGTGGGAGCGATAGGGAGGACAATGAGAGGCTAAGACAGAGAGAGTGTTTGAGGGAGAGTGCTGTCCGTTGAGTTATAGAGGAGAAATAGAGAAAGGAATGGAGACAGAGTCGAAGGCAAAAGAAGAAAAGAAGAAACAAGAGAGGTTGAGGAGAAGAAGCTTCTCAGATGTTTTTTGGTAATATGATTTCTTCTCTTCTATAGTTTTTATGGATTATAGTAGTGTGCTCTGTCGATGGAATGGTTCTCTATTGGAGTTCAGCTTGTATATATGTATATTCTGTTGATGAACTATGCCTTTGTTTGTTTCTGCTCCTTGGTTTTGTTGCGTGATGTATGCTCTATTAATGCTCTTTGCTTTTACTGCTTAGTTGGTGAAGTGAAAGTATGATGTACATTGGATTAAAGCTTGGGTTTGTACTCTATTTAGGCTTAGTGATGTTTTGCCATGTGGTTGATAATTTGTGAACCCTGTTTGGATATTATTTTTGGATGTTGGTAAATATGGATATGTTCTGTTGCAAGGAAATGAGTCTCTGTCGGTTTACAACCTCGATGAATATAGCTACATATTTTGTTATTGATTTAATTGTAAGTCATGTTGCATGTTTGAAAGCCTTATTGCTTGTTATGAATATTGGGGATTTTAGGTCTGCATTACGCTTAATGGATATGTCAGTCAGATAATTCTGGTTATATTATGTCGAAGTTATATTCTATTTGGAAATAGTTTAAAGAAATAGGTTCAAGAATACTATGAAGGATAGATTGTTGTGGGTTGTGGAACTCTGTAAATGGATATTGGAGGGATTTTTATTAATAATTAAATATTATTGATTTTGAAGGTGGTTCAAGGAAGAGGGATAAAGTGCAGAAACTCACTATGGATGCTAGTAAGAGATAAGCATGTGTTTTGGTCTTTGGGGCCCTACATCGTAAGAGTTAGAAATTGTATGCTGATTGTTTATCGCTTTATTAGAATAGTAAGATATTGAGCATGTCTACTATTTATTAGAATAGTCAAGTATTGAGCATGTTTCGTAAATTGTATTGCTGCTTGCTAGGTGTTTTTTAAAATTAGATTCTTTTAATGATATATTTAATAGATGCAGATTCTTTACGTTAAAAGTTATGATAATGAACATGTTTAGAAGTTATAGTAATGATATAATAGAACTGTTTGTATTCATGAGCATCATGCTTAATGGTTTTTAAAAACAATACGAAAATAGATTTTCATGCATGGTTTGAAAAGGAAACATAATAGAACTAAATGAAAATGAATACGTAAAGAATAAGATTAGAGTAATTGAATAAACAAAAAGGATGGTTTAATGGATGTTCACACATACTAAGTGTACGGTGTCCTCGAGGGTTGGCCACCCAAAGAAGACTACCATCATTTGGGCTGTATGAATATCCATTTTACCATTGAAAGTAAAACAGAAAAGATACGAAAACAGAAACGAAATAGAAACAAAAATAATACGAAAGCATAAATGAAATAGAAACAGAAAAGATATGAAAACAAAAACGGAATAGAAATAGAAATAGAAAAGATACATAAACAAAAAATAGTTTAATGGATGCTGGCGTTCTCTAGGGCTGATCACTCGTAGCGGACAACCATCATTTGGGCTATAGGAATATCCATTGTATCATTACACGTAAATAGGCGTGTGAGGGTTTTGCAGATAGGTGATGGTTCTTGGTGGTGACACCAGATGATGTATCTCCTTCCATGTAGGGACGGAGTGACCATTCTACAAGAACTAGATGATGTATCCTAACTTTTGTACTAGAAATCCCCATCACTCGAACTGCAAAGATTGGTGACAGTCAAGGTGACACTAGATGATGTATCTTCTTGTCGGAGTGATGGTTAAGCCATGGCCCAGATGATGTATCCTTTCTCTGGTAACGTTAAGAAAATGACAGAAAGATAGTTTCTTTTCCAGTAACAGAAAAGAAAATAGAAAAAGTAAACATAAAGGATATAGAAAAGAGAAAAGAAAATAGAAAATGGAAATAAAGGAAAACAGAAAATAGAAATGGATTTCAAAAGCTGCATGGCATGTGCATTTTTATAGTCAGTTTATATCACTTACTGTGCGTTAGGCTCATTAGTTTAAGTCCTATTGATGTAGGTATGTATGAGACCAAGAGAACAGGTTAAGGAGTAGTTGATGAAGGATTTGCTCGCATAGATTTTGTGGCTGGTTAGGCTAAAAGGTTTTAAAGAGAGAAAGATGGTTTTGTAAAGTATTTGAATTATAAAATGTTTTATTATAAACTCTTCCGCTATGTTTTATAAAAAGTTTTAAGAAAAGGGATTTAAGTAAAAAGCGAAGTATTAAATTTTACAAGTTTACAAAGGTAAAAAGTTATGAGTCGTTACAATACGTCCAAGAGATGGTTCAGTTTCATGGTGTACCCATATCAATTATATCAGACTATGTTCCCAGATTAGCTTCATCTTTGTGGAAAATCTTGCACAAGCCTTTGGGTACAAAATTGTCTTTCGGCATAGCTTTTCATCCTAAAAAGGGTGGACAATTGGAAAGAAAAATAAGAATATTGGAAGACATGTTGTGAGCATCATTTTGAATTTCAAGTCAGTTGGAATGGTAAGCTACACCTAGTAGAATTTGCTTACAACAATAGTTATCAGTCTACAATCGGCATGTCACCGTATGAGGCTCTATATGGGAGAAAGTTTAGATCCCCTTTGTATTGGGATGAGGTGGAAGAAGCAAAGCTACTCACTTCGAATATGCTACAACAACCCATAGACACCATACAAATAATCAAACAATGTATGTTAACTACTCAAAGAAGACAAAAGAGTTATGCATATAGTAGAAGGATGGAGTTGAAATTCGAAGAGGGCAATATGGTGTCTTTGGAAATTTTGCCATTCAAAGAAGTAATGAGATTCGGTAAGAAAGTGAAGCTCAGCCCATGGTATTTAAGGCATTTTCCTATAGTCTAAAGGATAGGGAACAATGCATATGAGCATGCATTATCAGTTGAGATGGATGGGATACACAATTTGTTTCATATATCAATGTTGATAAAATGTATAAAAGATCTCTCCAAGGTAATGGAACCCTAAAAGATTGAAATTTATCCAACATTGACTTGAAGAGCAACTAGCACAAATTTAAGATATGAGGATAATGAGATTAAGAAACAAGCAAGTCTCGTTGGTGAAAGTGCTATAGCAGAACCACACCACTAAAGAAACAACATGGGAAAGAAGTGTAAGTGAAATGGGCGACATCATATGGAAGAAAATGGCAATCACTATCGTAGAAGGGTAGGCTCCCGCGGGAAGTAGAGTGTTCGAAAAAGCAAATCTATCCGTGGAAAAAAGGGATGTCCCTACGAGGAATGATGTTGTTTACAGAATAGTTAGTTAATGAAGGAACGGATAAAATGACAACGGTTTGATTGAAATAATAGTTACTTAATGAAGGAATGGATAAGATGACAACAGTTTGATTGTGAAGACATTTGTAGTTGGAAACGCGTCCAGAGGGACATCGTGGCATTGGATGATTGGTATAGTGAGATGAATATTTGCTAGGAATATTCTCAATAGACAAGCACATATCCATTGTGGCAACCGTACTTTTGCCTCCAAAAGTACTATCGATTTAAGAATCTGAACAACACTTTACCCAATTGATGATTGAAGTGTCGTCTACCATTTCACCACGGAGTAAACACACATTGAAGGGCGAATGAAAGGGTGACCCCTTGACTGAAGAGGCGCAACCGATTGTCTAGCTTGGGTGTACTGACATACACTAGGATGTGTATAGATGACCTATTCTGAGATGTTTGATGGTTAAGTATAGTTGCTGTGATTTTCCACAGAAAATTTGTAACATCTCGGTTTTTAGTACAATTTAAAACTTATATTTTAAAAGACATTTATCCCTTATAAAATACAGCGGAAGATTTTTCTTACTAAAACATTTGGAATTTATTAAAATAAAGAAATGCATAGTTAAATTCCATTTTGTTAAACCATTTAAAATCTAAAATCATTTCGTAACTCAAAGCAAAGAACATTTTACAACTTTAAAACATTTATAAAATCATTATGTTTTCCTTTTAATCCATTGGCCTTGCCAGCCACCAAGTGCTTAACATGTAAATGCTCCATCAACTCCACCTATCCTTTATACCATGTATACCTACATCACAAGACTTAAATTATGAGTCTAACGCTCAGTAAGAAGTAAAATAAACTTATACGTTATAAAACCATTTAAATTCAGTTTTCTTCTTTCCTTTATAAAAACAGTGATGAACTTTACACTATATCAGTGAACCCACTTATTTATAAAAATGGTGATGAACTTTAATCACAATGAACTATATACTATATTGGTGAACGTGTGTTATAGCGGTGAACTTGCACCTTACTAGCGAACTTAAATCAGATCGATGAACTTATACCCCAACGGTGACCTTGTATCGTGATGGTGAACTTATTCCATCATGATGCACTTTTACCATTTTCTTTCTTTTCAATAACTTGAGAATGAACGATGAACTTTAACTCAACTCAAACCCTTCTCATTTCCTTTAATTATTTCTTTTCATTTCCATCTATATATAAAATTTATGCATGACAAATTCATTTACATTTTTGAAAGCAATGATGCATGAATGCACACAACCACTAAATCCTCGATCGACAACAGATTCACAATTTAGATCTAACAAACAAATCATCGAACAAGCAATCATCAATACATCTCAAAAGTAAAACATGATCACAACCTATTCTCTTTCAACCACACTACATCACATATTCTAATATGTAGTCAAACAATCTCAAAGCATGATCAATAAAGCAATTAAACAATCATGCTTGAACAACGGTACAATTAATTGCACCTAGTCTATTAGCATATCAAATTACATAAGAGGACAACTCAATCCACCTAATACTATCCTTAACAAACCAATAGCCACACAGAGACAATAGTTTATCAAGCATTATAGAAGACTTATAAACTAATTGTTTTATCCTTGCTATTATGAATAATATAAGTAGAAACAGGGAGTAATGTAAAAAGCATTGATCAACAAAAGCTCATACAAGTACTTTATTCTAATTGCAGGTGGTTATGGGGATCGACATCCTCATAGGCATAAAATGTTCAAAGCCTATTTCTATCACTTACCACTATCAAGCATCATATCAATTTGTAGTAAAGAGTAATCCAGACTACATATAAAAAATCCTCAACACGTGAAAGAGTACTTCAAAGGGATTAACAACAACATTCAATCCTTAATTTAACAATCTCTTATTAACCCTAGTAGTATAGATCAATTCTTAACTAATAGGACACTAAGCTCAATAGAACGTAACCTATCTTCAATGAACTTTATCAATGAGCAGAATAATATAACCTTATTGACATGCTCTTAAACCAACAACATCATGAACATCAAAACAAGAATCTGTTGAGTAAATCCTAATTTTCTTGTGATGTAGGCCTTTTTAGGCAAAACACATGCGAAACTTCTTACCTCAATTCTTCGGAGAAGATGAAGATACTCCCTTTCAAGTTCCTTTTCAAACCTCCTACTGTTTCCACACAGTCATTTCCTTCTGATTGTCCTTTGCAGTTTCTCTCCTCCTTTCTCAATCACTTACTTTTTTCCCTGGACTGCATTCCTTGAAGACTCTTCTTCACACCAGCAGCACTTAGTGTTTCTAGAAAACTGAAGCTACAAAACTACTCATGGAAACACTAGAAAAATTCCTTTTACTTTCTCTTCCCAATTTCCTTAGCACACCAAAAGACTATCCTTTTTTCTTCTTCCAAAACTTCTGTCAACATGCTTATAACGTTACAAAGAGACATGACAAGTTATGATGGTTCGATATCCAAGCAACCCTTTGATTTCTAGATGATGGTTTGTCATTTTATGGTGACTTTTCAGTTTTTTGGTTGATCAACCTTTTCCCGTGATCGATTGAAAATCAACCTTTCCAAAATTACTGGTCGATCACCGCCTTAGTAGATGATCAACCACTTCCATATTTACTACTCTCTGTAATATTTTTGCTTCGGACCCAATTGATCAACCCCCTTCAGGTGATCGGCTACTCCAAAAATGCTCTAACTCTGTAATATATTGCACAGTTGGTGATCGATCACCCCTATCATTGATCAACCAATGCTATAACTAAAAGCCTCCCTCTTTCACTTTTACAATTATAGACCACCAATTACTAACTACTTCTAATACCATTCCTTTTAATTCTAATTATCATTAAATAAATCTCCAATCAACTCCAATAATCATCAATAATCTCGTTATCCCCAATAATGTAATCGACACGGAATTATAATTCACTATATCCAAATACATTTCCCTTGACCAACACCTTAATCATCCAGTTTAACCTCTATTACCTCAAAATCATCACTTAAGTCTTATGCTTAGCACTACGAAAATCTGGGGTTTTACAAAATTAGATGCATGTACATAAAGGACGTGATTTTAGTAATTATTTTAGGTCTCTACTTACTGAGCATTAGGCTCCTAGTTTGAACATTGTTGTGTAGATATTGGAACTAGCAAAGATGACATTGTTGATGAAGCAGGGAAGATGGGTTTTCATAAGTGAACTTGGAGGTTGTCCAGTTATATTTGACATGTGCACATTTAATTGGAAAAAAAGGTGTTTTGGACTGTGTTATGGACATTGTGCGGGTTTTATTATTAAGATTTTCTTAATTGCATTTAGTAATGTTGAATATTTGCTACTACTATATTCATGTTTAAATGTTTAAAGTATTTTTTTTAAGAAAAAATGTGTTTAAAATTTCAGGATGTTACATTAAGATAGGAAAGATAATATGTACTTTGTTCACCAAACAAAAGGGTAAGGATATCCTTATTGTACAAATTATGTTGATGATATTATATTTGGTGCAATAAATGAATCACTTTGCAAAGAGTTTACAAAATTAATGCAATGTGAATTTTAAATGATTATGATGAATGAGCTAAGATATTTTCTTGGTTTACAAATTAAGCAATGAAAAGATGGAATCTTATTTAATCAAGAAAAATATATTAAAGAGCTACTTAAATTATTTGAAATGGATAGCTCTAACCCTCTTGTACTCCTATGAGCATGTTCGCTAAATTGGATAAAGATAAAATTGGAAAGAGTTCAGACATAAAGAAATATTTTAGTATGATTGGTTAACTTTTATACTTAAGAACAAGTAGATTGGATATTCTCTTTAGTGTGTGCTTGTGTACTAGGTTTCAAGGATCTTCAAAGAGTCTCACCTAAATGATGCTATGAGGATATGCAAATATCTAAGTGGGAGAAGATATTTAGTTCTTTCGTATCCCAAAAGAACTTCATTTAATTTTGTGGCATATACCAACTCCAATTATGGCAGAAGCCTAGTTGATAGGAAGAGCACAATTGGAACATGCCAATTCTTTGGAGAATCCTTAATCTCATGGTTCCCTAAGAAGCTAAACTCGGTGGCACTTTCCATGGCAGAAGGTGAATAAATTATGACTGTGAGTTGTTATGCTCAAGTGCTTTAGATGAATTAAATTTTTACAAAATTATGTCCAAACGTGATATGCCACAAGGTCCCTTGACTAGATCAAGAGCCCGGGAGATTTCTAACTTGTTTGCTCATTTTGCATGGGATCAATTCTATGCTAATCTTAGAGGAGAACCAACACTTGAAGACAAGGAGAAGCCCTTCAATTTATTAGTTTGGATACATAGAGGAGACACCTCAAGTGAAGTCCCTCTCGGCCCTCAAGAAAAGCACCCCCACTAGGCTGTGTTCAATCCCCTTTTGGTATGATTTATGCTGATGTTTTTGGGAGAATAGCATGCTGGTGTTTTTGAAGATTTCCATGGTTTTGGAAAATGAAATTTTGCAAGAGAAATGAAGTGGTGATGCTAGAATACATGGACCACACAAATTAAATATACTCAGCCATTCACAATGCCCTAGCCGAGTGGCACATTACCATTTTATTTATCATTTGTTTTCTTTTTCTTTTTCCCTTGTTTTGTTACCCTAATGGAGCACTATATATATTACATTTTGAGCTTCTGAGCAGCTAATGAACATTTTGATAAAAAAAACCCTAGCTTTTGGAGAGAAACTCTTCACCTCTTTGTTGAGGAACAATCGGCCAAGCTTTTCTTGGAAAGATCCGAGTTGGTGAGCCACCATTTCTTCAATCCTTGTTCATTTTGGTTGAAGATATTACTATCCCTCCTTGCCCCACTCTGTCTAAGGTAGTAGATCTAGAGAGTAAGTGAGGTAAAACGCACATCCCAGCCCGGTTGGAGACACTCCTTGTGGAGTTCAATTAAAACAAAGGTGCAGATTGGTACACCTTTGACTCCTCCCAAATTTGTCTTCCATTTTTTCTCCATCATCTCTAACACCAAAGTTACTAAAACCACTGGCAAAATGACCCCCTTTTCATCAGAATTCTAAGGAAGGAAAAATCAATAGAAAAGGAGTTTGGGTTCGAAAGTTACACACCTTTCTTTCCTGAAGACTTAATCTGTCGATTCCCACCGACCTCCGAGCAGCTTTCGTACGAGATCTCGAGTTGCATACAGGATTTTAATATGAAATTTGGAGGAGACAAAATTGATATATGTGGGAGTAAGGTGTCCAAATATCAACTTCATTTGATCTCTGTAGAAGAAGTTGGATCGTCACTAATCTGAAGCAGCTGCTGGAAAGTAGCAGCTGCCACCTCCTACTTGCAAGTAAGCTACTTGCTTGAAGTACTCCATTTTCATTGGTCCAATTTTTTACCCCTCGTTTGGAGGCTCGTCAGTATGGTATCAGAGCTTAATTGATCAGTGTTTTGGTTACATTGTGGTGATAATTTACTTGGTATTATGATGACAAGAAGTGGAGCTCAACAACACCAAAATTGGGAAGCTTCAACTAGTCAACCAGTTGCTCCTCAACCACCACCTATTGTTGAACCATCTTTGCAGCAGCAAATGAATTCTTTTAAGGAAGAGATAAGGCTGATATTACAACAATTTACATTGGCACAAAGGCCCCAACCAAATGCTGATCGAGCACAATACCACCATCAAACTGCAAGGAGAAGAAATGTGGGTGCTAGGAGACCCCATTTTGATGATGAAGATTTTGATGATGATGAATATGATTTTAATCCAAGGATTTCCACCAAAGATGAGTTGAAGAATGTCAAAGTGTCCATTCCCTCTTTCAAAGGGTCAAGCCAAGGTGATGAATTCATGGAATGGATTGAAAAGGTGGATAAGATTTTTGGGTGCTATGATTATTCCGATGTAGCACAAATTCAGCTTGTGGAACTTGAGCTTAACGGTTATGCTCACTTGTGGTTGGAGAACCTTAACGCTCAGAGGAGGAGAGATGGCATGGAAGAAGTTGATACATGGAGGGAAATGAAAACTTTTATGAGAAAGAAATTTGTGCCACTACATTACAGCCAAGAGTTGTTTTATCAAGTGCAAAGTTTGAGACAAGGGTCATCGACGGTTGATGAGTATTTGGCTGAGTTTGAAACTTTGAAGATTCGATGTGGACTTGAAGAACGAGAGGACCAAGTCATAGCAAGGTTCATTAAAGGTCTCCACCATGATATAAGAGACATTGTGGAGTTGCAACCAATTGACACCATGGAGGGTGTTATCCAAATGGCCGTGAAGGTGGAGCGACAAAGATTGAGAAAAGGAAAGGAGGTGGCTACAAAGTTCACCCCTCAAAGGAAGTTTACCTATCCCAAGCCCCAAACTAAGGAGAATGAGAAGATAACAAACTTCAAGGGGCACATAACAAGGGAGTTACCATCCAAACCGTGGAGGACATGAAAGTGGTAGATGGAGCTCCAAAGCCGAGAGCAAGGGGCATCCAATGCTTCAAATGTCTCGGACATGGTCACATTGCTTCTCAATGCCCGAATAAACGAGTTATGATTTTTAGGGAGGCCACAAATGAGTTAATTAGTGTGGATGAAGATGAAGCATCCACCACCCTTGAAGAGGGAGAAGAAGAAGTTGATGTGGCCGAGAGATGCTTGGCACAAGAAGGACCTTTGTTGATCGTGATTCAGAAATCTCTAGTTGCTCACACTCGTGGAGACAATGAGCAAAGGGAGAATATTTTCTTTAGTAGATGCCTAATCAAAGATAAAGTGTGCTCACTCATCATTGATGGAGGGAGCTGCAAAAATGTGGCTTCTCAAGAGCTTGTGGACAAGTTCAATTTGGAGACCACCATGCACCTGAATCCATACCAATTGAGTTGGTTGAATGACCGCGGAGTGTTGAAGGTATCCAAGCAAGTAAAGATTAATTTTGCCATTGGGGGCTATGAAGATCAAGCCCTATTTGATGTAGTACCAGTGAGTGCAAGCCATATTTTGTTGGGAAGACCATGGCAATCTGGTCGGAGAGATTACATGATGGTTACACCAATGAGTACTCAATCAAGCACCAATGCAAGAATTTCATTTTAATGCCTCTTAGTCCAAAGCAATTAGTAAACGATGAGGAAGCTAAGAGGGAACAAAAGTCCAAGACCAACTTGTTTTTGTCAAAGAATGAGTTGAGGAAGAGTCTTTGTTAAGGAGGGCCGATTGTCCTGATTTTGTTCAAAGAAAGAATGGAGGAGCTAGGAGTGGTTCTTATGGAAGTTGCATAACTCCTTAAAGAGTTTCAAGATGTTTTTCCCGAGGAGTTACCTCAAGGCCTTCCACCCTTTCAAGGGATTGAGCATAGAGTTGATCTTCAGCCTGGAGCAGTTCTTCCAAACCGTACATTCGAAAATCAATGAGTCCTTGTGCTGTCCCTAGTTTGTTGGTGCCTAAGAAAGATGGCACTATGAGAATGTGCATTGATAGTAGGGCTATAAATCAGATTACTATTAAGTATTGGTTTCCCATACCAAGGTTGGAAGACATGCTTGATGAGCTTAGTGGGGCGGCTATTTTCTCCAAAGTGGATTTGAAGAGTGGTTATCACCAAATCTGAATGCAAGAAGGTGATGAATGGAAGACGGCTTTCAAGACTAGGCATGGTCTCTTTAAATGGTTAGTGATGCCTTTGAGTTTAACAAATGCTCCTAGTACCTTCATGAGATTAATGAACCATGTGTTGAAGGAGTTTTTGGGAAAGTTTGTTGTGGTTTACTTTGATAACATCCTTGTGTATAGCTCAAATTTGATTTTGCAAGTGGAGCATCTACCATTGCTATTTGAGACTTTGAGAAAGGAGAAGCTATTTGGGAATTTAAAAAGTGCTCTTTTGCTCAGGAAAGAGTGCATTTCTTAGGATTCATACTTTCAAAAGATGGCATGGAGGTGGATGAAACCAAGGTGGTGGCCATTAAGGAGTGGCCGATTCTAAGGAGTTTTCATGGATTAGCCTCTTTCTATAGGAGGTTCATTCAAAACTTTAGCACCCTTATGGCTCTCATGACTGATTGTATAAAGAAATGGAGATAATTCCAATGGATTGAAGCATGTCAAAGAAGCTTTGAAGACATCAAGCACAAATTGTGCCGAGCTCCCATCCTTCGACTACCCGATTTCAATAAAGTGTTTGAGTTATAATGTGATGCTTTAGGATTGGGGATTGATGCTATTCTAAAGCAAGAATACAAGCCAATTTCCTTCTTTAGTGAAACGTTGAAGCATGCCACACTCAACTACTCAACCCATGACAAGGAATTCTATGCGGTTATTCGAGCATTGGAGGTATGGCAACAATATTTACTTCCTAAAGAGTTTGTTATTCATTCGGACCACCAAGCTCTGAGGCACCTCAAGAGTCAAAACAAGTTGAATAGAAGACATGGAAAGTGGCTTGAGTTTCTTGAACGATTTCCCTACATCATTAAGTACAAGAAAGGAGAGACCAATGTTGTTGCCGATGCACTTTCTAGAAGGTGCAAACTTCTAACTGAATTGAATACAAGAATAATGAGATTTGAATGGATCAAAGGTGCATATTTGGAAGATGAAGACTTCAAGGAGATCTACGAAAATTTATCTCTAGGCAGGACCGAGGGCATTTACCATCTCATGGGTGGATATCTTTGTAAAAGTGGCCGGATTTGTGTGGCAAGGGGGAGCCTTCAAGAGTCTTTGATGAAGGAAGCTCATGAGGGAGATTTAGCATGTCACTTTGGTGAAAAGAAGACATTAGAGGCTGTGAAGGAGCATTTCTTTTGGCCACACCTTCAAAAAGATGTTCACAAAGTGGTGGAGAAATGCATTACTTGCAAGAAGTCCAAGAGCCGAATTGAAGCCATTACCAGTTCCAAGCCATCTGTGGATTGAGGTGAGCATGGATTTTATTTTGGGGTTGCCACGCACTAGTAGATCCAAAGATTAAATTTTTGTGGTTGTGGATAGATTTTCAAAGATGGCACATTTCATACCTTGTTCCAAAGTTGATGATCCAGCCATATTGCCGATTTGTTCTTCCGAGAAGTGGTGAGACTTCATGGTGTTCCCCAGTCTATTGTGATCGGGATACCAAATTCCTTAGTGTTTTTTAGGGAAGTTTATGGAGGAAGATTGGCACTAAGCTCCTTTTTAGCACCTCCTTCCATCCTTAAACGGATAGCCAAACTGAAGTTATTAATAAGACTCTCGGAACACTATTAAGGAGCATTCTTAGAGGAAAGCTCAAAGATTGGATTTACAACTCCCGTATGTGGAGTTTGCATATAATCGAAGCATGCACACTTCTACTCAGAAAACTCCCTTTGAAGTTGTGTATGGCTTCAATCCTTTAACTCACTTGGACCTTATTCCTATTAGATCAAAGGAGATGACCAATACCTAGGGAGAAGCCAAGGCCGAACACATCAAATCTTTGCATTAATCGGTGAGGAAGTGAATTGAAAAGAAGAATGAATCCTATGCTAAGCAAGCCAATAAGGGCAAAAAAAAAGTGATCTTCAATGAAAGGGATTTTGTGTGGCTTCACCTATGCAAGGAGAGGTTCCCAAACAAAAGAAAATCCAAGCTCATGCCTAGAGCTGATGGACCCTTTCGAGTACTACAAAGGGTGAACAACAATGCATACAAAATTGACCTTCCCGAAGACTACAGAGTGTCGGCCACTTTCAATGTACAATACTTGTAACCCTATATAGAAGCTGAAAATGACCAAGAAAATTCAGGGGAAGAACTTGATTTGGGGACAAATCCTCAACTACCCCGGAGGATGATATGCCGCAAGGTCCCTTGACTAGATCTAGAGCCCGGAGATTTCTAACTTGTTTGCTCATTTTGCAGGGGATCAATTCTATGCTAATCTTGGAGGAGAACCAACATTTGAAGACATGGAGAAGCCCTTCAATTTATTGGTTTGGACACATAAGAAGACACCTCAAGTGAAGTCCCTCTCGACCCTCATGAAAAGCACCTCCACTAGGCCGTGTTTTCAATCATCTTTTGGTATGATTTATGCTGATGTTTTTGGGAGAATAGCATGCTGGTGTTTTTGAAGATTTGTATGGTTTTGAAAAAGGAACTTTTGTATGAGAAATGAAGTGGTGATGCTAGAATCCATGGACCAAACAAATTAAGCGTACTCGGCCATTCACAATGCCCTAGCCGAGTGGCACATTACCATTTTATTTGTCAATTGTTTTTTTTTTCTTTTTTTTTTCCCTTATTTTCTAACCCCTAATGGAGCACTATATATATTACATTTGGAGCTGCTAAGCAGCTAATGAACATTTTGATAAAAAAACCATAGCTTTTGGAGAAAAACTCTTCACCTCTTTGTTGAGGAACAATCGGCCAAGCTTTTCTTGGAGAGATCCGAGTGAGTGAGCAACCATTTCTTCAATCCTTGTTCATTTTGGTTGAAGATATTACTATCCCTCCTTGCCCCGCTCTGTCTAAGGTAGTAGATCTAGAGAGTAAGTGAGGTAAAACGCACATCCCAGCCCGGTTGGAGACACTCCTTGTGGAGTTCAATTAAAACAAAGGTGCAGATTGGTACACCTTTGACTCCTCCCAAATTTGTCTTCCATTTTTTCTCCATCATCTCCAGGACCAAAGTTACTAAAACCATAGCCAAAATCACCCCCTTTTCATCAGGATTCTAAGGAAGGAAAAATCAATAGAAAAGGAGTTTGGGTTCGAATGTTACACACCTTTCTTTGCTGAAGACTCAATCTGTCGATTCGCATCGACCTCCGAGCAGCTTTCGTGCGAGATCTTGAGTTGCATACAGGCTTTTGAGCTGAAATTTGGAGGAGCCAAAATCGATATATGTGAGAGTGAGGTGTCCAAAAATCAACTTCATTGGAACTCTATAGAAGAAGTTGGATCGTCACTAATCTGAAGCAGTTGCAGGAAAGTAGCAGCTGCCACCTCCTACTTGCAAGTAAGCTACTTGCTTGAAATACTCCATTGTCATTGGTCCGATTTTTGACCTCTCTTTTTGAGGCACATCGAAACGTATTAGAAAATTTCTACTAGGTGTGATAACTCTACTGTTGTAAATATCTCAAAGAATCCTAATCAACATTCGTGCACCAAACATAAAGATTTAGTATTATTTCATTTGATATCACATTAAAAAAGGTAATGTATCTCCTGGGTTTGTTACTTTCAAAAATTAATTAGCTGATACAAAACCATTACACGAGAAGATCTTTAACAACATTCAGATTCAATTAGATCTCATTCAATTTGATTTCAAAAAGGTTTGAAAGTAAAATTTGAAAGGTGATAATTTGGACTTTTTGGACACCATGGGATCAGCTTAGGATGTCTGTGGCAATCTCGCTTACTTAGAGTTGGGTACCTACTAAATCACATATTTAAAAGGAAAAGGCACCCTAGAGTTCTGCCTTACAAAACTCAGCTCCCTTTGGCGACCTCGTCTGCTCTGATGCATTTTCTGATGATCTCAAAGACTTGTTCAACATTTTTTGACCTCATAATCATTTTCCTAGTTTGACTTTGTGTTTTCCCCCTTCAATTTCATCACAAATTTGAGCTCTAACTAAGATGAACTACTTTTGCAAAAAAAACTTGTCATCTCTCCATTTCTTTCTTCGCTTTTGTGGTCAATCATCAGTATCAATGATATTAAGGATTCTCAAACTCACTTTGAAATGAAAGAGTGCTCCAACTCAAGGAGAATTATCTCATCCCCAACGTCCTTTAACTAAATATTTGTCACCCATATTTAGATTGGACTTTGATCAAAATAGGTACAAGATTGATACTAAGAATCATGCAATAATCTGTTCTAGGAAAGTTAATTTCTCTACTTTTCAAAATTTAGGAATTAAATAGTTATTTTCACAAATTGGATTATATGGTTTATGTAGTTTGGGTGAAAGGTAATATGAAAGAATTATTTAGCTATTTTATGTAAATTTGATGGGTATGACACAACTATTAGTTGTACAATCCTATATCCTTAGAAGAGAAATTAGATAAATTCCAAGGATCATAAACAAATTGATTAGATATTTTTTTGGATGAGCCTTGTGAGGAATATTTTCATGTGTCTCGAGATCCAGGTTTTATGAAGCAAGGAGAAAGATTAGATATGCTAAAAAAATTTATTGGAATCCCAAGGTTAGTGTCTTCTACAAACCAAAATCCAAGGATCTCAATGTCAAAGCTAGAGTGTTCATCACTTGATTTCTCACACCATTCTACCTTGAGACGGACACCGAGACTATATGAGTTGCATGGATCTCTATTTGGTGTAAAAGATTTATAATAGGAAGAAGTTTAATCCGAGGTATGTGATTTTGAACCATATGATTGACATCCTCAACAACTCCACCAAAAACCTTCCATTCCATTTCCTGATCCAGAAGATCATCGAGAGCAATGTAATTGTTGTAATGCCCCATAGCATAGATCTTTTTTCATACAATTTTTTTAAAAATCATTTCATAGCTTTTGAAAATAAAACAAACAAAACATGTCTTTCAAAAATAAACAGTGGAAGCTTTTTATAAAATTTAAATTAAAATCAAAATGTAGTTACAACCCAACATAAAATATCATAAAACCTTAACGTTATTCAACTATATAAAAACCTTATAAAACAACTTAACGTAAATCTAAACATTTAAATACATAATTTAAATAAAAATCTTTCATATCAAATTATTTTTCTTGAGCCTTCACCCATAGGTCAATATCGCTCCAACAACGCCGCAACCTTGCCTATAAGAGTACTCCATCAACTGTAACTTTCAATCATTTCCACATCGGGAACATCAGTAAAGTCATCCTCACATACATCAAAAAGTTCACCTATGATCCTAAAGCTCAGTAAAAGATACGTATGTGTCATGAGCATGAAATGCAATTTGTAAAAACATGTAGTTTTATTTTTCAGTATTTCTTTCTTTTCTTTCAGTTTCTAATCAAGTCGTTGAGGGCAATTCAGTCCAG
This sequence comes from Begonia loranthoides, assembly GCA_022433065.1. Lineage (NCBI taxonomy): Eukaryota > Viridiplantae > Streptophyta > Magnoliopsida > Cucurbitales > Begoniaceae > Begonia > Begonia loranthoides. Next base: position 11,973,144 of record CM039486.1, on the reverse strand, counting down.
CTAGCTCAAGGCCCACTCCACAAGTGACTATTTACGTTTATTCAGACTTTCAGTCTTTATGTATTTGTTAAAGAAAACATTTTTCATGATGCATGAGATGAACAAGTGATCATACCATGCAAAACATAATACCATAATATCATTTCAGTTTATTTTCATATGCAAAACAAAATAACAATACGTCACTCAAGTCATTGCATCATCATACCTTAGCGTTCAATCAATAAAAGAAATCAAGGAAACAATTTCAAGCATAATACATCCTTGATCAACATCTTTACGAGCAAAACCAAAACACATCCTCGATCAATGTCTTCACAAGCAAAATAGGGCAACTTAAGTAAAAATACATTAGCACTTTATGTTGTAGGCTAGAAGGCCAAATACATGCAACACGACATACCTCGGGCTTAGTGAAGTCAGTTCACCTAGGATAATCACCCTTAGTTGGTCAACTTTTAATTTGCTTTGTTTCATTTACAAATCATTTTGTTTTGCTCTAGAGAATTTGAGAGAAAAATGCAAACTCTATGACTCCCAATGTAAGAATGACTAGAGTTCCTCCAAAATATCTTTTTTATGTTTATCGTTTGAAAATTTTTGCATATAAACACGTCTTGAACATCCTGTATAGTTATCGTGGACGCATGTGCTTCCTTTGTAGATACCCGCCTCACACACATTGTCCACCAATCACACTCTACTACGTTCACATATCTTTTTATGCACACAACTTATTTTGTGGATTCCACCTTACATCTGTGGACACCAAAACTTCTACAGTGGATATCCACTGTGGATATTAGCCCCACTCACATTGTCTACCAATCACAATCCACCACATTCACATTTCGTTTAGCAGACACACCTCTTTCTGTAGATTCTACCTCACATCTATGGACACTAAAGTTTCTGTAGACACCAACGCTTTCACGGATATCAATGCCTCTGTAGACACCCCATTGTATGGATACACCTCATTATGTAGATACTATTTTGTAGACACATACACGTCATGTTGCAGACATCACCATATCCTTTTGACACTTTAACCTTCAAATTTTCACAACAAACTTTCCTAATCCTATAACATACTTAATAAAAATATATTTTCCATGCTTTTATCAAACTATAAACCTTTGCGATAAGAAGATAATTTCCAAATGTAACATTAATTACTCATTTTAAATTCCAAAATATGATATTATACATAAAAATATTCGTGGAAATTTTCTATGTATTACATTGCTTCATTGTTAATTAAATTTTCTCCTCAAACTTTTTTTACGAAATAGCTCTGAATATCTCTTTTTCATGTCCTGTTGCTTTTCTCATTTCGCCACTTCTAAGGTGTTATTTTGTCATAAAGCTTTTACAAAAAGGATTTCCTTGTGCCATAGTTCGTTGATCTTAAAATCAAAAATCTGAATTGGCTTTTACTCATAACTCAATGTTTGTCGAATTTCAATCTCCTCTTGTTCCACCAATTGAGAGGGATTATGAATACACTTCATTAACATCGGCACATGGAAAACATTGTGAACTCCCTCCATTGAAGTTAGCAATTCAAGTCTATAGCTTGTCTTTCCTATTTTTTCCATGATAGGAAAAGGTCCAACATATCTTGGACTAATGTTCTCCTTTTTACCAAATCTCATGATTCCCCGAATATCAAAACCTTTAAAAATGCTAGATCACCTTCTTCAAACCCTAGTGCTTGTCATTGATTATTTACATAACTTCTTGTTGGCGTTGGGTAGTTTGCATCCTCTACTTAATAAAAGCCAATGAATCTTCCGTTTGTTGAATGATTTCAAGGCTAAGTAATTTAGCTTTGCTCACTTCATCTAAATATAGAGGAGATTTACATTTCCTTTCATAAAAAGTGTAACATCCTAAAATTTTAAATACATTTTTTTTGTATTTACTTTAAAACATTTTAACACAAATATAGTAGCAACAAATATTTCAACACTTATAATAAAATCAAACATTAATAAAAAACAGTTTGGAAAAACCTTAATAATAAAATCCATACAATGTTCATAACAAAGTCCATAAGTTTGAAAATTACATAAAACACTTTTTTCCAATTAAATGTCCATAGGTCATTTTTCACTAGACAACCTCTAAGCTCACTTATGGAAATCCATCTTCTTTGCTTCCTCAACATTGTCCTCTTCGCTAGTATCAATAGTGCACCATAAGGTTCAAACTATGAGCCGAACTCTTAGTAAGTAGATAACTAAAATAATCGATCAAGTCACTTCCTTTATAAACATGCATCTAACTACCTCAAGAAAATCATAGCAACTACACATAAAATAGCAACATTTTAGAACAGGTCATCTATACACATATACATGATAAGATAGATGATCAATTTTCTCTCTTTCATTTCTTTTCTTTAATTTAATTTTACTTCTATATTGTTCATCTTTCTTGTCTTTCTGGGAATTGAGTAAGCTTGGTTAAGTGACTAACTCATAATTTTAGGAGATAGGCATGGTATCAACCGATCCCTCTAATAGCTACTACGCACATCAATGCACAACAATTTCCTTTCTTTCTTTTCTTTTCTTTAATTTACTTTTACTTCTATACTGTTCACCTTTCTTGTCTTTTAATGAATTGAGTTGGCTTAGTTATGAGACTAACTCATAATTTCAGGAGATAGGCATGACATTAACCAAGACCTTTGATAGCTACTGCACACATCATTGCACAACGATCAAGCATTTGACTAGTATGTGTGGCATCAACCAAAAGCAAACTAACAAGTCTATGTTGTAACGTCCTTTTTTGTAAATCTTAATTTTCTTATAATTTTTTAGGAAAAATGACAAACCAATCATCGTACTTTGTGATCAATGACAAGTCAACCACTAAACTATTTTTACTAACAAATTAACCATTGAACTATGAGAAAAAGTTGCCGCTAACATTGCTATCACATTTGCCATTAAATGCTTTGATTAGCGGTGGATCATGTAGTAATCTGCATTGGATTGAACACGATCTGCAGCGGATTAACCACGATCCACGACGGATTGACCATGATCCACCACAGATTGATAAGAAGTATATTCCTTTCTTTCACCTAGTGAAATGGTGAATCTTTGCAGATCCGTAATTATCTTCATTTTCAACGGTTTTGGATGCTTGAGGACTTGTTTGCCATCATCTTTTCATGATGCACATGTAGGAAACATTGGTTTTTTCATTCAATGCTTATTAGACCAAATTGGGGTTGGAAAAAAATGAGATCGTTTTATCTTTCTGCTTTCCTCTCTCATTTGCCCAGATTTCGCAACCCCTTCCTTTGCCATGAAAATGTTATCCATAGACACCATGATACATCGCCATTTTTGGAGACGTAGCGCCCATGTGTATTAGGAGAAGATCAATGTGACTTGTGCAAAAAACGCTCGCTGCAGCAGGGAGAAACCATCCTCTGAACGTGCAAAGCTTAAGAGTTTTTAATTGTGTAAGGGAAATTGGAGGACTTAGAAGCATTTTTAGCCCTTTAAAGTTAGACAAGCTGCCTTTGGCAGCTTGCCAGTGTGCAGATCTCAAAAAGTTATGTGAAACCCAAAAAAAATTAGTCCAAATTGGTCAACTACGCACAAAGTTATGGCCTTCCAAAGTTTTTTAGTGAATGATCTCATTTTTTTCCTACCCGAATCTATTGTGATACGCACTGAATGACAAAACAGATCTCTCATGCCTATACATCATGAAAAAATGATGGAAAACGAGTCCTTGAGCATCCAAAATCATTCAAAATGGGGAGAATTATCGACCTACAAAGATTCACCGTTTCTTTAGGATGAGACACGATGATTCTCGGCGGATCGTGGTCAATCTGCCGCAAATTATCGTCGATCTACAGAGGATTGACGATGATTTGCTATGAATCCACGACAATCCTCTATGGATCGACGACATTTTTGAGCTTTATTTTTAAAAATATTGATCCCTGGTGGATTAGTACACGATTCACTGCGTATCGAAATCAAAACGTTTAATGACAAACGTGACAGTAATTTTAGCGGTGACTTTTTCCCATAGTTCGATTGTTAATTTGTCAGTAAAATAGTTTAGTGATTGACTTGTCATTGACCACAAAGTACGATGGTTTGTTTGTCATTTTCCTTTTTTTGTCAAATAATCACAACGGAAAATCAACCACTTACTTTCCTTTGAATTAAAACTATATTTTTAATCAACCACTAAACATGCAATTGAAAAGAAAACATTTATAGCAGAAGACTCCTGCCAAGTCAAAACATACTTCTTGCAAAAGTAGAGCTTCAAAGCCCTTTACAATCATATATAAAACCCAATAATGAACCAAACCACAAACAGAAGTATTGTCATAAAAAAAAACATTTCAACAATTGCATATCCAGCCTTAAACCAAGATCCACAGTCAAGCAACACCAACAGTAGCAAGTATGTCCCACTAGAAATGAAACAAAGTTAAGAGGAAAAGTATCAAGTTTAAATCCAAAATTTACAGCTGCTTACAATCCACCAACTTTTAAACCAAAATCTTATAAACTATTCTAGAAGAAAGCAACCATGTTATGAGCTATCACTCACGGCCAATATGCCAAAAACCCCCAAGACTCCGTCATGGGCAAGTTTCCTCAACATGTACGCCATCTGTGGCTGCTATCTTTCTTAAATATAGATTCATGCATAACATAATGTACCGTAATGCAGAAACATATCCTCATAAATCAGTCATCAAAACAGTAAGCATGATAAGGTAATTACAGAGTACATCCTCTAGGACACTCAACACAATGCACAGAACATAAACACTATCCAACCATAAACCGAACTTCATCATCCTACTACTCTAAACTGTAGTTCAACCACATTCAACGTAGCTAACTAAATAGAGCATTATCTAGGAAATATCTACTCTTTAGTAACAATATAAATTGGGAATATAGAACACCATTTATCATGACCAACAGAGCATTACATTCTCGGTTTAATGAGCATAAAATAGACATAGCAAACCAAACAACACAAAATAGTAAGTATTCAAGATATCCTCAAAGACCATCATCAAAACAGTGGATAGGATAGAATCCAAACTAGCCTAACACCTTGTGAAGTAGGCCAAGAGGCCAAAAACTCGCAGGCATTACTCACCTTAAGCTCACAAGTGGAAGGAAAATTTTCCCTCGGCTTATCTCTCCATTGTCCGAAATGCTCTGCCTCTTTGAACATTCTCTGATAGTTTATTATTGTTGCTTGAATTAAAAAATTTAGGTCTGTTCAAAATTCTTGCTTTTATACTATCTATTAGGGCGTAGCAGTTGTCGTCTGTAGAAGAGTTCCTGCCACGGACACTAATGAGTGCGCTTTGCTTCGCCATTTTATAATTTAAACGATTGCGTTTCTTAGTTCGTTGCTTTGTTTACTTCCGTGGACAGATACCCTTCTGCACCTCCCGTATTTTTCCTCTATGACCCAAGTCCAATCAGCATCATTTTATTGCATTCTACGTTGCAGGTGCCTTCGCTTTCGCAACTTACCTTTTCCAACCCTCATTTTTATCCAAACGACAACATTTAGCTTTGTAACTTAAACCATGATCATGTGTTTTCTTCTGTCAAATGATACCGTTTAATTCTCTGTGCATCCTCGTCTCCTCACGCAAGGAATCTTTCCTTGTCATGGAAGCTTCTTTCCTAACATCCTATCGTCTACTTTAATCACGCAACTCCATCCGACAATCATCCTTTTTCCTGAAATGGAATCTTTCTCTCTTACGAAAGCATCTTTTTCTAACATCCTACTATCTACGTTTAAATCACACTACCTCATCTAATGGTCATCCTTTCTCCCTAACATAATCTTTTTCTCTCGCGAAAGCATCTTTTGCCTTCCACCTTCTAATCTGACGGCCCTAGACTCATCTGTGCCTTTCATCCAATGACCATTGTTTCCTCCAATCGATCTAAACATTTTCATGGACACCTTTCTCTCCACATTCACCATCCAACGACCTATTTTTCGCCTATGCCTTCCATCTGACAACCCATATCTCCCCATCTCCTTTCAACTCCTTCCACAAATGGGTTTCTATCTGCAGACACTTCACCTAGTAGACATCTAGCCTTACAAGGAAAATCCCTTTCTAAGAAATTCCTTCTCATTCTATCCACACCCTGCACAACCCT
>CM039486.1:11934754-11966842 GCA_022433065.1 Begonia loranthoides | reverse complement strand
TTTGTCCAAAACCAATATACTCCTTCTGCCAATATTTACACTAACCTATCCAAAAGCCAAAGGTTCCATTGTTAGAGAATTACAAAATTTTCTAGAATTCGCAAACAGCCTTTTTAAAACACATCACTAATCCAAACAACATTCTAACTAAAATTCCAAACACAACAAACTATAATTTACACAGTAAAAATCTCAATTCAACATCTATAAAATAATTCACCTCTCCATTATCATCAATACAAGGAACAACACCCATACAAAAAATATGAAATTAATAATTCTGTCCTAAAGGAAATTTTTGGTCACTACATATGTACTCCTACGTTCCTTTTCAAAACAACATGTCCTCCAAAACCCATTTACATAAATTAATTATTTTTCTCTTTTTTATATGCCATTGTAATTAAGTTCAAGAAAAGAATCTAAAATACAATCTAGCACATCCTTAAGTAATCCTTTTTACATAAAAAAAAAAAAGACAACACCTTAACCTAATCAGATAACAAATCTTCAATGACCATAAACATGCTGGAAAACAGAGTCTATCATCTAAAATCTACAGAAAAACAAATCCTTGAGTCTTATTGAACATAAAATAATCACAACAAACAGAAGATCACATCCTCGAGACAACATGGTTAATAGTAGTAAAAGAGATTATAGATACTTCCTAGCACTTTGTCATGTAGGCCGATTGGCCACACACATGCAAACTCGACTTACCTGGAATTCGCATGACACCCTCTATAAATCCTTAAACTTGGTTGAGCAAAAATTCCCTTTGCTTGGTACAGAGAAAATTCTACCTTCCTCAATTTATTTTCTCAGTCACTCCAACTTAATTTCTTCTTCAAGGAAAAATGAATTATGCATGGTTTTCCCCCCTTTTAATCTGTGTGTATCTCGGTACACCCAAGTTAGACAATCGACCGTGACTTTGAAGCCCAGAGGTCACTTATTTCATTCTTCCTTTAATGCATGTTTACCCCATAGTGAAATAGTAGATGATGCTTCAATCTTCAATCGAGTGAAGTGTCGTTCAACTTTAAAATCATTAGTATTTCATAGGTGGAAGTACAAGCTGCTGCAGTGGATACATTCATGTCTACCAAGAATATTCCCAGCAAATAATCATTCCGTTAAACCAATCATCCTTAACCCTGATGTCCCTTGGGATGCGTTTCCATTTGTGGATGCCTTGGCTTCCTCGATCTCTACTTTTTCTCTTCCATAGACTTCTTCGTTTATGCGGTTTTTGTTGTTGACCTACTTTTCTAAGCTTAAAAAACGATGTTCCTAACTTTTTTTCTCCTACACAGATGAATTCGCTTCCATGAACATGGACCCTCCTATATCTTCCCTTTCAAATAGTATCATCCAACTTACAAGACTTCCTTCTCTCGGATATGTTTACTACCACAGCCGCTCTTCTTAACATAAAATGGCGACATTTCTTTGCTATGGTACACTATCGTGGACACATTCTGTAACGACCCGGATTTTCGTAATTCTTTAAAATAAGTGAAAATTTGAAATCTTTATTTTTAAAGCAAAGCATATCAGAGTGCGTCTAACCGGATCGCTACTGATTCTTTCTTTAAACTCGTTATAAAAAAACCAATTGATAAAATGTGCGGAAGCATTATAAAATAAAACCTTTTGTTTAAAACCTTACGGAAACGTATGAAAATAAATCCTTATAAGACATGGCGGAAGCGTTTTTAAATCGTTTAAAAGGAAATCTAAACAATGGAGTATGATATAATAAACTTAATGTGATTACAACCATTTACTCATTCTTTTTCTTGTCGGGCCAGGCCCAAGTCTCGCGCGTGCAAATCTTTTATCCTTACTTAATTATGTGTTTATCATCTGCTTATTATTTGATTCCTTTTTTGAATGAGGGCCACCCAAACCAATTCTTTCATTACATTTATTCGTTTGTTCTTTTATTCGTACTTCGAGCTGGAGATTGGAGGTTGTCCTTTGAGATGGCCTAGTTGGTCAGCTTCTAACCTCCTGTGCGTATACTAGTCCCTTTCTCAACTAGGTGAGGGTGTATCCTACCTGCTAGGCTAGACCCAGACCACCCATCTACCCCAACTCCTTACCCTTTTCGGCGTATCCCGCCTTCAAGGTTTCTTCCATTCCGACATATCTCGCCTTCATGGTTTCTTCCAGTGATAGGTGTATCCCGCCTATCCTGAAACATTCTTTTTCCCTTCGGGCGTATTCCACCCTCGAGGATTTACTACAGTGATAGATGTATCCCGCCCATCCTAAATGTTTTATATTTCCTTATTCCTTAACATTTTGCCTCACTCATGCATGTGTGAGTACCACCCCAAAGTGGCACTCCCTACGGGTTTCTATTAACATGATGCATAATGCATTATAACGTACATTAACGGAAATTGAAATGCGCATTGAAGCAAAAGTACTATAATTGAACTCGCGCATATAATGAATAACAATAATTGAAAGCATACATAGGTACAGGGAACAATTATGATATGGAATTAAGCAGCGAGTGAACAAGATGAGACAATAAAGTAACATACGACAAATTATAATTTAACTAAACATGCTCATTGATCTAAGTTAGGCTAAACATGGAAACATGCTGTAGACAACGAATAATTGAAACATGCTTGTAAATTGGAAATCCTTATTCTAGTTGGTTAAGCATACTTTTGTTTCAATTAGTCAAACATGCTATATTTCATAATCTAGTTATTACCTAGTTAATTACATGCTCAACAAATTAGTTAACATACTCAAGGTTTAGTTATTGATTAAACATGCTCGAATTGATTATCGTGCGGACATGCTCAACTAATTCAACATACTAATTACTAAACATGCTCAAGGATTGACTATTTATTACACAACTAGTTAGACATGCTCGTATTACTTAATAAGAGTAAACTAACATATTCAGGTAGAATTACAATTGTTATGCTAAGTAGTTATCCTAATTAATTTACATGCTCAAAATTGTGATTGGTTATTCTAGTCAATTTACATGCTCGGATTACCTACTTCTATTCTAATAATTTAAGCATACTTAATTATCGTTGTTAACTAGTTATTGTGGATTGATTAAATAACACGGTAAATATGCTTGGACTAATTATTAATGGAACACTCTTTAAGTTAATTAACATACTTGAGGATTAACTTACACAACTAGTTAAGTATGCACGAATTGGCTATTTCACGACTATTAAGTTAGTTAATAAAGTAAACATGCTCAATCAAATAAACATGACATAACTTAGATATATTGTTATTACCTTAGTTAGTCAACGTGCTCAATGATGTGATTAACAATTGAATTAGACAACTGGTTACTTAAACATGCTCAAATAGAATTACCATTATTATTCTAGCTACTTATCCTAATTAAATTGCATGCTCATTATCACAAGTACTAATACTAGGTTATGAAAGTAAGACAAACAAGTGGCAGCAAAACAATGATGAAATACATAGCAGCTTGAAATTAATAACTAAACAGATGTTAAACTATAAAAAACAACGCATAAATAATGTCTTCTCACTTAACTCATCTATCTCGTTTATTATCTAAGCATTTCTTGTTCATCAGTTGCCTATCACTCGTTCGTCCATTATTTAAGCCTTTATGACTGTAATATCCCAATTTTGATATAAAAAATTAAAAAAATATAAATTAGAAAATAATTGACGATATTCGAATTAGTCGAATAATTATGGGGATATTACTAAGGACATAAGTGTTATATATGGACTGAATCGGTTTTGGTTCGACTCAGTTTGAAATAATTAGGTGACTCAATTTTAATTAAAAATGAAGAGAATAAATAAAGTGGGATTAAAATGTAGGAGAGTAAGTAACTAGAAATTTAATGAAGATTTTGTGAAGATTAAATGGAGAATGGATTTATTAATTATTAATTAAATACCAGGATAGATTTTGTGAAGATTAAATGGAGAATGGATTTATTAATTATTAATTGAATAAAAGGATAAATTAATTTAAATAAAATAAAATTTTGAAATAAATGAAGGAATAAACCAGAACTGGTTCTTGCCAAATTGATCCGGTCTAGCCTTAAATCAAAATTTGGCCTTCGGCCATTTTAGAGGGAGACACAGAGTTCAAAGGGGGAGAGAGGGGACGAAGGCGAGACCAAAGGAGGTGCGACTCGAGATGAAGGCGAAGGACGACGTAGAAGAGAGCTTCGAGCTCGGGCTTGTATTGTTGGCGTCAGCTGACGGCGGTGCAGCTGCTAGCGACATGGTGGAAGGCTGGTTCCCACGGTTAAGGCTCGGAAATGAAACGCCCGAGGATGCCACAAATTTGTCGACTTTGGTAAGTCGTAATTTTGCATTCTTCTCCTCCATGGCCGTCTGAATTGGGTATCACGGCAGTCTAAATTGGTGATCGACAGTGGCGAATTTCGGAGGTCAGATGGATGTGATGCAGGGGAGTGGGTTGACGGCTGACTGGACCTGAACGGGTTTCTTCTCCAGCTGCAACTCTGGTAAGCCTTCCACGTGGAAATTGGTAAGTGCACCACTTTCCTTGAAGTGTACAATTTTCCTGTGTCTGTGCGTTATCTCTTCCTGCCTATAAATCGATGGCAATGAATGAACATTGTGTAGTGTTGAAGACCAAGAGATGCAAACGTGAAGGGGATGGGCAGCTCGGGTGCATTGTGGTGAATGCTCTCCATGAATGGAATGCCCGAGAGTATTCTGTGCAATGGTAGCAGGAAGTGGAAGAGAGAAGGGTGTTGTGAAGACAAAGAGGTTTCTGGAGGTGTTCCTCTCAGGTCCTGTAGGGAAGTGAGCTTCTTAGCTCCTCAAGGTAACCATTTTCCCTCTCTGTTGATTGTTTGAAGCATGAATGGTTAATTGATTGAATAAGCTACCTATTTGGGTTTCATGGAGCCAAGAGCTGAAGGGTGAGCATTTCCTTCTCTATTTTTTCAATCTTGGATTCTGTTTTGGGTGTTGAGTCTGTCATTAGTATCAATCTTGTTTTGGATGTTGTCTAGTTAATTTTGAGATGTCCTGCTAGTGGCTGTTGTAGTTTTCTGGACATTGAGGTTGATGAATAATACCTCTATTATTGGATTGATCTTTTGTGATGTGGATTTCTGGATATAATTACACTTGTTGTGGAAAATGACCTATTGAATATTGGTTCTGCATACCCTGTTGATTTTGTTATGTGCATTGGTGGAGTTCTATCATGAGATTCTGTTTTGCTCTTTTCATTGTAATTCATGTGGATTGATATGTTGAGAAGTAGCTATGTTATGACTGCCTCTGTCTTGGATATCTATTAGTTGCTAAGTTTAACTATTAAACACTTGTTCGGATTTGATGCGTGGCATGAAAACGATAGTGTTTATATGTTATAAAGTGTTGAAAGCATGAAGTTCCCTTGTTGTTTAATATGGACGTTATTACGTGTGAGATTCTATTGTTAGATAGGAAAGGCTTGTGATGGTTCATTGTCACTTAGAATATTATTGTGTAATAAGTTGACTTTGGTATGATGTGGGAATTAAATGGTTCTCTACTCTACTGTGGAAAATATGGTTTTGTGATAAAATGTTATTTGGTTTTGTAAAGTAAATTCTCTATTATTGGGTCATATTAATGGAATGAGCAACTATTATGGGTTGTTGCTAGTTAGTTACGCATGTTGACTATGAGACTGTTATGGTGTGTTAAGTTATTTTATTCTCTAAGAGTGAGATTGATAAGGGCCTAATAATTGTTCATTTAATAGTTTTTGAAGGTACTAAGTCGATTGATATAATCGTATTGAAGACTCCAAGTATGTTGATGCTTACTGTGTTTTGGTCTTTGGACCCTACATCGCAAGAATTAGGATTGTATGCTATGTGTTTACTAGATTTAGGTTCTTTTAATGATATGTTTACTAGACATTTATAGCATCATATAGGGTTGTATGTATTCACGAGCATATTGCATGACATAATTAATATATGTAAATAGGCATGTGGGGGTTTGGGTGATTGATGACACTTCCATATGGTAGTATACTCCCACATTGGGAGCAGTGAGATGAGAGATGGCTACGTGGAAGCTGGGTTGACCTTTACCTCGTTCTGAAACCCCCAACATCTTTAACAAAAGTGAATGGATATGGCTCGTGGTGACACCCCAATTGGTGTGTTTCATCGTCGGAAATACGGTTAAGCCACGAGACCTAGACTTACCCATCGTCCCGGTTAACAAATGAGATACGGTTCTCCTCTGTAATGCATCGCATGATCATGCATTATATCTGACATGCCTCGGGGCCGAGGCCTATTACTCAATCGCAAACAAGGTCCTTACTTTTACTTAACCAAATTACTGATGATCTTGTTTCTTTTGCAGGTACTAACTTCGAGGATGGTTCCATTTGGGATGTTGTGAGCTTCATCAGACGGGAATCTGTCTTCCCGGCATCCCAAACGTGTAACTTTTCAATTCTGTATTTTTTCATTTTTTATTTTATTTTCATGGCAAACATTGAGCCTATTTGGTGAGGGTAAGACATGGTTATAAGCTTTACTCATTCATGCATTTAGATTGTTGGTTAGGTTAGATGGTGATGATTCAGTTATGGGTTGATGGGCCAAGTCCAATCCATTTCAAGCCCAAGGAAAGAGCAAGCCAAAAGAAAACATCGAGGAGCTGCCACATGTACGCCATGCATGTTATCTCCCACCAGCTTTAATCTCGGCTATTCATTCCACATTCATCCAAGGGCCTGCATGTTGCCACCCAAAGAAAACATCCAGGAGCTGCCACGTGCACGTCATGCATATTGCTAAGTCGAAGTTTCGACAACAGATTGACCCCAAAAAAAGACGTTTAAACCCTCAAATAACGCTTTGAAGTTAGAAAACCATTTAAGTCAAAACAATTTTTTTTTCTTTCTGATTCTTGCTCATTAATATTGTTATTGCTTTATTATGATCCTCATTGTTAGTACTTAGTTTACTGTTTGACCTTAGTTGATTAGGAGTTATATCTCTAACATTACAATCCTAAAACTTTAAGGTGAATACCCAAGGACAAACTTAATAAAACTATCCCTAAAGTTTAACGAGTTTATTTTCGCGCATATTAGGGTTAATTATGAACTAAATAATTAATTCCTAATAAGTAGTATGAAAACAAGAAGCGCGGCACTCAGAGAAACTCAAGCAATAGATCGAAGTCATGAGGTACCTACTCCCGATTCCGAACCTCACCAAGAGGGTGAGTCAAGTCTTCAAGGCCAATTGGATGGTATGATGGGCGTAGTTGGAGACCTTGGTAGGCAACTTGCAGACGTATCTTTGGGTTTACGTCAAATGATAGAACAAATTGGATGCAATAATGGACGGGAATCTTTCCCCGAGCGGAGAAGATATCAAGAGACACCTCAGGGACATCGAAGAGAAATTCCAAGAGAACGCTTCTATGAACGGAGACCCTTATACGAGGACGAGCGGGTCGAGCCTCAAAGACGAAGGACCCAAAACTAATACTACTCGGAAGACAATGAATGGACGTTAGACGAGGAAGAGAATTATCGTCCAAGATGCTATAAAGATAAGAAAGATCTACGAAATGCTAAGATATCTATCCCACCTTTTAATGGAACTTGTGATGGAAACACATTCCTCGACTGGGTAGATAAGGTTGAAAAGGTATTCGATTGACATGATTATTCCGAGCGAGTCAAGATCCAACTCGTAGCCCTCGAGTTGACGAACCACGCGGCCTTATGGTGGAACAATATAAAAGCTCAACGCATGCGAGAAGTGGGATATCCAATTCCTACATGGGATGTGATGAAAAACCTCATGCATAAGAGATTCGTTCCCAAGCATTATAAGCACAAACTTTACCAACAAATCCATAACTTGCGACAAAACAACCAAACCGTTGACGAATACCTCACCGAATTTGAGACGCTTAAGATGCGTGGAGGATTAGAAGAACCCGAAAAACAAGTTGTCGCTAGATTCATCAGAGGTCTTAACCTAGAAATTGGAGATACGATTGAGTTGCAACAATTAGAGACCATGGACATGGTTGTACAATTAGCCCTTACTGTTGAGAGACAACTTAACCGCAAAAGAAAAGTCAACTACCCCTCCAAGTTTACCCCGAAACCTCCAGAAATTAGGAGACAACCTCCAGCTTCCAATAATGCAACTCAATGGAACAAAGGAAGACAACCAGCTAAACGCAATTGGCCACCAAAAGAGTCTAGTAGCAAAACCGATATCAAAGATAAGCCAACTGGAAATAACCAAAAGGCAAGGGACATCACGTGCTTTAAATGCCATGGCAAAGGACATTACGCGAGTGATTGCCCAAACCGCCGTGTGATGATTTACAGAGAAGATACCGGTGAATGGGAAAGTGAGGACGATATTGGACAATATAGCAATGAACAAGCAACTGCCGAAGAGACTGACACTGACGATGATGCGTGCCCTCCAAAAGACGGACCTCTACTAATGGTCATCCGTCGTGCGCTCATGTCACAACACATCAAAGAGGACTGTCAAAGGGAAAACATATTCCACAGTCGTTGTGCTGTTAAAGATAAAGTGTGTTCCGTAATCATTGACGGAGGAAGTTGTGTCAATGTTGCTTCGCAAGACATGGTCCAAAAACTTCAATTGCCAACCGTTGCACACCCAGACCCATATAAATTACATTGGTTGGATGATCGAAATGACATCAAGGTCACTAAGCAAGTAACTATTGACTTTATAATAGGAAAATACAAGGACTCAGTCCTTTGTGATGTTGTTCCCATGAAGGCTAGCCATTTGCTACTCGGAAGGCCTTGGCAATACGATCGTAAGGTAACTCACGATGGATTCCGTAACCAATATTCCTTTAAATTCAGAGGCACACCAATTAAGCTTTTACCTATGACTCCCGAACAAATTTCTAAGGATCACGCAGCGAGAAAAGAACAAAAGACCAACAAAAACCTCTCAATGTCCAAACAAGAAATGAGAACTTGCATAGCTTGAGGAGAGACACTTATTCTTGTCTTGTTCCGGGATAGAGTGATGGAACTTGGAGAGATCCCACCACCTATCAAACACCTGCTGATCAAATTTCAAGACATTTTTCCAGAAGAACTGCCCCATGGGTTACCACCTTTGAGAGGTATTGAACATCAAATTGACTTAACCCCTAGAGCAGCCTTACCAAATCGCCTCGCTTATCAGATGAGACCAGAAGAGACAAAAGAGCTTCAAACCCAAGTACAAGACTTGATGGACAGGGGTTACAAACGAGAATCAATGAGCCCTTGTACTGTGCCAACATTATTAGTACCCAAGAAAGATGGCACCATGAGGATGTGTGTTGATAGCCAAGCTATAAACAAAATTACTATCAAGTACAGATATCCTATCCCAAGGCTCGAGGATATGTTGGATGAGCTCTGTGGCGCATCTATATTTTCAAAGGTGGACCTTAAGAGTGGGTACCACCAGATTCGCATGTGAGAAAGTGATGAGTGGAAAATTGCCTTTAAGACCAAGTACGGCTTATTCGAGTGGATGGTCATGCCTTTCGGCTTATCAAATGCCCCCAGTACCTTTATGCGATTAATGCACCATGTATTAAAGGACCTATTGGGTAAATTTGTTGTCGTTTACTTCGATGATATTTTGGTATACAGTCTAGACCTTCCACAACATGTCACTCACCTTACTATTTTATTTGAAACCCTTCGCAAAGTGAAACTTTTTGGAAATCTAAAAAAGTATTCTTTTGGACAAGAGAAGGTCTATTTTCTTGGATTCATAATATCTAAGAATGGGATGGAGGCTGCTGAAGAAAAGATAAAGGCCATCAGAGAGTGGCCTACACCAAATGGAATATCGGAAGTAAGGAGTTTCCATGGGTTAGCTTCATTCTATCGGCGATTTATACGGGATTTCAGTTCTATTGTTGCTCCTATTACCGAATTAACAAAGAAAGGAGTACAGTTTGCTTGGACTCCCAAATTCCAAATGAGTTTTGATACTATTAAACAAAGGTTGTGTATTTCTCCGGTTTTAGCACTTCCTGACTTCAATAAAGTTTTTGAGATCAAAAGTGATGCTTCAGGAGTTGGAATTGGAGCGGTGTTCACACAAGAAGGCAAACCTCTGGCCTATTTTAGTGAGAAACTTAAAGGAGCTACCCTTAATTACTCTAAATATGATAAAGAGTTCTATGCAGTCATTCGGGCACTTGAACATTGGCAACAGTACCTCTTATCTAAAGAGTTTGTGATCCATTCTGACCATCTATCACTTAAACACATCAAGAGTCAGCATAAATTGAATAAGAGGCATGCCAAGTGGGTAAAATTTTTAGAAAGATTTCCATACACTTTAAAGTATTTGAAGGGTAACGAGAATGTAGTTGTGGATGCTCTTTCTCGCAAAAGAATCCTTTTCGCCGAATTGAGGACAAAATTTTTTGGATTTGAGTGGATCAAGAATGCTTACGAAACCGATGAAGATTTTGGTTCTCATTATGCGAAATGCCTAACCATACCCAATGGGGGTTTTTGTTTGATAAATGGATTCCTTATGCATAAAGGAAAAGTTTGCATTCCTCGAGGTAGCCTACGACTTAGCCTAGTAAAAGAGGCTCATAGTGGAGGTTTAGCGGGACATTTTGGGGAAAAGAAAACCATTGAGCTACTTAAAGAGCATTTTTGTTGGCCACGTATGATGCATGATGTACACCATCTGTTGGAGCAATGTGCTATTTGCAAGAAAGCCAAGAGTAAAGTCTTACCGCAAGGACTATACATGCCCTTACCAATGCCTACCCATCCTTGGATTGACGTAAGCATGGACTTTATCTTAGGCTTACCACGGACCGCAAGGAGCAAGGATTCTATTTTAGTGGTCGTGGATAGGTTCTCAAAGATGGCTCACTTTTTGGCTTGTAATAAGACTGATGATGCCCCTAATATTGCTGACCTCTTCTTTAAGGAGATTGTTCGTCTACATGGAATACCACATTCAATCATGTCGGATCGCGACACTAAATTTTTGAGTACTTTCTGGAATGTTTTATGGAGAAAATTGGGAACAAAACTGTGTTTTAGCACATCCTTTCATCCCCAAACAGACAGACAAACAGAAGTCGTAAATAGGACTTTAGGCATATTATTGAGATGTGTCATGGGAAGAAAATGGAAAATTGGGACGTTCTTCTCCCACATTTGGAGTTTTGTTACAATCGATGTGTTCATTCGACAACCCACAAGACACCGTTTTGAAGTTACATATGGTTTTAACCCTTCAACGCCTTTGCATTTATTACCCTTGCCGACCAAGGACCTTATCAATGCCTATGGTCCACATAAGGCTGAGCAAGTTAAGAAATTACATGAGACAGTGCACGCGGCTATTAGGAAGAGCAATGAGGGTTACGCCAAACATGCCAATAGAGGGCGTAAGGAAGTGATATTTAAAGAGGGTGACTTGGTATGGTTGCACCAAGAAAGGAAAGGTTTCCTGACAAGAGATGTTCGAAGTTACTCCCAAGAGCGGACGGACCTTTCAAAGTATTGGAAAGGATAAATAATAATGCTTATAAGATTGACCTTCCCGGAGACTATGGTGTGCCAACCACTTTCAATGTCCAAGATCTATCACCCTTCGTGGGTGATGACCCTATTGAGGAAGAAGAGCTCGAACCATTGGATTTGAGGACAAATCCTCTCTCACCCAGAGGGGATGCCATGCCTCGGGGGCAGAGGCCTATTACTCGATCGCAAACAAGGTCCTTACTTTTACTTAACCAAATTACTAATGATCTTATTTCTTTCATAGGTATTAACTTCGAGGATGGTTCCATTTGGGATGCTGTCCCAACGGATATGGAGCAGCCCGTGCATGTCTTGACTTGGGACACACGTGAGTGTTGTGAGCTTCATCAGACGAGAATTTGTCTTCCTGGCATCCCAAACGTGTAACCTTTCAATTCTGCATTTTTTCATTTCTTATTTTATGTTCATGGCAAACATTGAGCCTCTTTTGTGAGGGTAAGGCATGGTTATAAGCTTTACTCATTCATGTACATAGATTGTTGGTTAGGTTAGATGGTGATGATTCAGTTATGGGTTGATGGGCCAAGTCCAATCCATTTCAAGCCCAAGGAAAGAGCAAGCCCAAAGAAAACATCAAGGAGCTGCCACGTGTACGCCATGCATGTTATCTCCCACTAGCTTTAATCTCGGCCATTCATTCCACATTCATCCAAGGGCCTGCATGTTGCCACCCAAAGAAAACATCCAGGAGCTGCCACGTGCCCGTCATGCATATTGCCACCCACCTGCCTCATCTCGGCCATCCATCATCCCCTACTCATCATCACCTAGGCTTATAAATATCCATGGATTAGATGCATTGAAAAACTTTTGATCAGATTAATATATTAGTAGTTTCCTCCTCTGTGAGAGAAATCCAGACCCTGTCGTGAGTCAGCCCCGGATTTTGGAATCCAATACGAAGTAGAGGACTTCCTTGTTAGAAAGCTCATGGTGCTTGAGCTAACTCGTAACTTTTCCCTTTTTAAACTTCCATTCGGAGTTTGAGCAAGGGAAAACCGAACCATTGCCTACGATTGGTAGATTTTCTTCGAAAATCTAGAATCCGTGAACCTCATGTTAGATAGTTCCCGGATCCGATCAAGGGTCTACATCTCCTCCCCTGTCGCTCATCGTGGGTTTCTAACACGTGCTTCCTTTTCTAGGTCGTCTAGTGTCAATATCTGCATTTTATTTTCTTATATCACTTACAGAGCATTAGGCTCATTAGTGAGGGTATTTACGAGAAACAGGAGAAAAAGTCAAAGACAGTTGATGAAGTATTTGCACGGTGGATCTTGTGGCTGGTTGGGCTAAAGAATTTAAAAATGGAATTTATTTAAAGGGTTTGTAAATTATTTAATATTCTTTAATGCTTTGTTTTAATTTCACTGTGTTTTATAAAAAGGATTTCATTACTTCTGCTAAAATTGATAAGTGTTTTAAAGCTCGTGTTTTTATAAAAGAATAACAACAATGAATAACAACAATGAATAATAGCAGTTATATTAACCAAGCAATATCGCAAAGCTAACAATAATCTACCCTAACAATCCAAGGAAATAACAATAGAATATCATTCAAGGAACACAATACTACTCACGTACACTACTTGTGGTGTAGGGCCTCCAAATGGCCAAGACACACCCAAGTTCCTTACCTCAATTCTTCATTGCACGTTGCACTTTAGCGCTATTCTTTTCCTTCGATACCTTCACAATTTAAAACATTCATCAATTAATAATTATATAAACTTCAACATGTAGGAATTTCCAATATTCACAGCTTAGTAACCAAATATAATTTCTCATTCTTCACATCATTTCTCCATAACCCGTAAGTAATAACCAATACCGGGAAAACAACTTTTCGTCAACAAGTAACCCAACAAGTAACCAGGTTTCAATGATTTATCTAATCAAAATAATTCCAGAAATCATACTTAACACCACAGCACACACAATTATCCAGGAGTCCCATTTAACACCACAACACATACATCCTTGGCTATACAATTTGTATTTCCAACCAATACAGAACTATCATCGAACAGGTTGATTTACAACATCAATTTAACTCCTATGTCCCACCACAAATAGCAGAATCCATTTCTAGAAACAACTAAACATTCGCAAGGCAGCATATATCCACTTAGATTTACAAATTGAACCTTACCAAGGCATAAGTCCAACTCTTAACACAATTCACAAAAATCCTTACGCCAGTGAACAATCCTAAACAGAAAACAACCACAACAATCACAACCCATAACAATATCATAACCCAAGGTACATCATAGTTTCCTAGCTATATTTAGTGAGCAGAAACCCAACAAAGACATGATTCCAAAAACAGAACATAATCCTAATCAATTATTCATCCACTAATAAAATAGGAACGTCCAAAAATCCATAAAAGAATGAAGAAATTTCCCTTTACCTGAAGGAACCCACTCACCAGAAAGCACTTCCCCCTCTCTCGCCATTCTCAGAAGCTTTTGGCATCCTCCAAAGCATCCATCCATCTTCGGCATTTTCTCTGGAGAAAGGAGTCCCCTGTCATTTTCTTCTCCAAAATGACCGACAATTTTCTTCACCTTTTTAGGGGATGTTCCCCACGCCCGACACATTGTCGATCTCCAGTAGAGTGGGGACCAAAAGAAAATCAACCCAATAGCTAGACCATGGCCTTCGGCCAATCCAGCTTGAACTGCTCATTCCCTTGCATCCCGATGGCTCGCCATCCACCCCTGCCGACGCCATTCATCATTGACTACCCCATCATCGTCGCATCCAACGTCGCCATTCTATCAGCGCCGGCATCACAGATCCACTAGCAAAACCCGAGCTCAGGCAAATGCTCGCCGCATGCAGGAGCCGCGCCCACGTCGCTGCCTCTCGTCGTTCATCGCTCATCGGATCGTAGTCGTTCGTCCCTGTCTCCTCCCAAGAGCTCGCTTGATCTCCCTCTCCTCCCCTCTCTCTCATCTATTTGTTCGAGTCCCCTTCCTGAAGAATGGCTTTCAGCCATTCTTCTTTAACATTTCAGCCAATTCAAGTGGTGTGAACCAGTTCGGGCAGAACCTGTTCATGTCCTCCCACATCCTCTCTTAATTTTTCTTTAACCCCATTTAATCAATTTACTCCCTTTTTCATTTTCAAATCCCTAATAATCCAATTCAAATCTTAATATTCTCCTTTCTCATTTTGTCAAATGGCCGAAGGCCTGACGAAATGAGAA
This sequence comes from Begonia loranthoides, assembly GCA_022433065.1. Classification (NCBI taxonomy): domain Eukaryota; kingdom Viridiplantae; phylum Streptophyta; class Magnoliopsida; order Cucurbitales; family Begoniaceae; genus Begonia; species Begonia loranthoides. The sequence continues at coordinate 11,951,973 of CM039486.1, read as the reverse complement.
GTGCTGAACCGATCCCTTAATAGAACCAAATCTCCCCATTTATAAATATTAATCACAATGAATCACATACATTATAATTTAATTAATTGAATTAACATTTATTTTAATTATAGTAATTTCTATAAATTATAATCTAACGAATATGTCCTTGGTAATACCCCGATAATCATCCAATTAATCTAAAATCCCCAGATTATGCTCAAATTATATTTATTAAATCCGATAAAAAGTCGGGGTGTTACACATTCACTTAACATCTTCCCACAGAGGAATCTTTTTCTTTCCACAGAAGCATCTTTTTGCTAAATGACACCGTATTTCTATTAACACCTTCCGCGTGGCATTTTTCTTTCCTACAATTAAATATTTTCCTCAAATTATCCTTATCTCATCTGTGCTTTCAATCGAATAGTTGTTGTTTCATTCATACCTCATTTAAGTAGTTATTCTTCAAATGATATCATTCCTCCTACAAATATCCTCTATGTCCACGGACATATTTGCTTATGCTGACACTTAACCTCCCATGGGAGCTCACCCTTCTGGGACAGTGAGTGCTACTTGCTTCCATACGATGTCGATTGTTTCACATACACTTTTGTGACACTAGTCTCCCTAGATGTATGCAACTCCCATGAAATGTGACATTATCTTTCATGCCACTGATGCACTTCTAGATGGTCACAATTTCCACAAAACATAATTTCCAAATTTTATTTTTTGTTCATAACTTAATTAAAATCTTATAAGTAAATTTTAAGTCCATTTATTCCATATAAAATAATCATTACAAATTTAGAAAAAATTGCAGCCACTATATAAAGCTTCATACGGTGGAATACCAATCATGCCTTGATTTCTATTATTGTACACAAATTCCACTAAAGGTAGCATTTTACTTCAACTAGCTTGAAATTCAATAACACAAGCTCAAAGCATGCACACCAATATTTCAATTGTTCTCTCCTATTAACCATATGTCTTAGGATGAAATGTTGTACTAAACCTTAAATATATGCCTATAGCCTTGTGTAAACTTTTTTAAAAGGTAGAAGTAAACCTCAAGTCATAGTCTAACACAATAGAAACTTGAACCCCATGCGGTCAAACAATTTATTGGATGTACAACTCGTCATAGTGATTCATCATATAAGCAATCTTGATGGGACAAAAAGGGGGATGACTTTGTTAATCTATCCATGATCACCCATATCACATTGTGCCATTTATGGTCTTTGGTAAACTGATAACAAAGTCCATCTCAATATATTCTCATTTTCATTCAGGTATAGGCAAGGAGATTAACATTTCTACGAGCCTTTGATTTGCTGCTTGAACCTGTTGGTAGACAAGATATAACTCCACATGCTGCATAACATCTTCCTTAAGGTTAGGCCATCAATAATATTGTTCAAATTTGTGTACATTTTGGTACTTCCTTGGTGAATCAAAAAAGTAGAGTATTGAGCCTCTATTAGAATTTCTTGTCATAATTCCTTATTTTTAGGGATATACCATATGCCTTTAAACTGAATTATTCCCCCATTAGACATGGAATAATCTGACTGGTCTATTAAAGTTTGATCTGGTTTAAGACTTAGACACTTGGGGTCTACTGTTTGTGCCTCTTTGATTTTCTCTAATAAAGTAAGTGTTAACGTCATAGCTGAAAGTGTAGTTGCCAATTATAAAGTAATCACATGCAATCCAAACTTTTGAATTTGTAATTGAGAAGTTGGGGAAAATTTTAGGCATAAGGAGTATATTGCGGCCACTTTTCTGCTTAGTACATCCACCACTACATTTGTATTTCTCAAATGATATTTATTCGCGCAATCATAACCCTTTACAAATTCCAACCACCACTTCTATCGTAAGTTCATTTCCTTCTAACTAAAAATATTCTTCAAGCTCTTGTGTTCTGTAAAGATTTCACACCGCAGTCCATACAAATAGTGTCTCCAAATTTTGAGTTAAAATACCACTCAACAAGCTTGAGATCGTGACTTAGGAAATTGCATTTAGACTCTTTTAACTGCCTTGAAGCATAGACTATTACTTTTCCTTCATGCATAAGTACACAGCTCAATCCATTCTTCGAGACATCGCAATAAATACTATACTTTTCACCTTCTAACAGAAGAACAAAAATTGGAGCTGTTGTTAATTTCTACTTCAAGTCTTGGAAACTTTTCCTTACACTCTTTAAACCACCAAAATCTATCGCTCTTTCTTGTGAGGCTAGTCAATGGAAACATAATATTTTAGAAGCTTTCAATAAATCTCTTGTAGTATCCTACCAATCTAAGAAAACTAGATACTTCGCCTATATTGTTTGGTTGGGGCAAATCTAAAACTGTTTGAATTTTAGCGGAGTTCATAACAATATTATCCTTACAAATAACATGACCTAAAAGTTGACTCTATCCAGAAAAAATTCACACTTACAGAACTTTGTGTATAACAACTGTGTCTTTAAAATAGACTATGTGATCTCCAAATGTTCCTCCTTCAAATGAGAGTAGATCAATATTTCATCAATGAATACAATTATGAACTTGTCTAAGAAGTCCTTGAAGATGCGATTCATCAAATCTATAAAATGTTGCAAGCGCATTAGTTAAACCAAAGCACATGACCATAAAATTGTATTCTCCATATCTGGTATGAAACACGATCATCAGAATATCATCATATCTGACCTTCAATTGATAACACTCGATCGTATATCAATCTTTATGAATATGCATGTAATATCCCAAATTTTTGTAGAGCTAAATGCATAACTTAAATGATAATTCTGGGGTACTAGGAGCTGAGTTCTGGTAGCACCCTGATATTTTAAGTTGGATAACTATTGGGGTATTACCACGAACGTTATGGAGCGTTAAGTTAGGGGTAATTCTGCTAACGTTTCCCTCATATACCCGATGTAAGTGAAGTGTTGGAGTTATGAGGACATTATATGGTGCACCTATACATGTCATCTTATGACATATATTTATGGGGGAAATGTTATGGGATAGGAATTAAGTGGGGAAAAAAGTGAGAAAGGTTGTCCAGGGTGTTTTCGGACGCCTGTGGAAGACACGTCGGATGCGTTATGTAATCCCCAAGTGCATTGTGTTGAGTCCCTGATGTTTGGGACGAGTTAGGGGACGCGAGATATCGTCATGACTTCACTATGCTATGACGTTTTGGACAAGGTTCCAGACGATGTGAACGAGAAGAATGGCGTCTGCGTCGAATCTGATCTGAACATGGACACCTTCAGATAAGTCAGGAAGACTGCGAATGAGTTGGAGTATCATCCACTGTCCAATTTTAGGGACAATTTGGATGACACGCGGATGCTACTTGTTGACGTGATATGGTGTCCGCAAGTGACTTGTGGACGGTACGGATAGGACGGGGACGCCTTTTCCCGTTCGAAGCCTTATTTTAGCCTGTGAGAATTTGGCCTTGCCGACGATTGCGGATGAGATCAAGTCTTCCGCACCCGCCTGAATCATCGCAGAACTGTGATGTTAAAGATTTAAAATCAGAAGGAAAACGACGTCAACCAATAGAAATCACACCCCTCGACAACAAATCTCACTTCCCACATCCCAACAAGCAGGACTGTCGCCTATATACCCTGTCGAACCAACCTGCTCTGCCCTCCAGCCAAAAATTGTCCCCTCTCCAGGTTATATCTCCCTCCCCTCTCTCATTTTCATCTTTAGCTTTCCTCTCCCCATTTCATGTGTGAAATCTACAGAGTGTGAGGGAAGGGCCGAGAAGAGAGAGAGCTCTAGTGAGTGGTGTGGTTTAGTGAAAGGTGCAAGTGCTGTGTGTGTGGTGAGCTATGTGAATGAGGTTTGGTTAGCTAGTAAGTTAAAGGAGAGTGAGCTGCTATCTTGGAACTGCTGGAGAGCTGCTATTGGACGTGGAGTGGAGCATTGCTGTCCTTGCTTGTATTCTTTAAATAGGTAAGCAAAATGGAGTGTCTTGGCCATTTGGAGGCCCTACACCACAAGTGGGTGTGTGTGTTTAGTGTAAATGGTTTACTGTTAGATATTATTTGTCCTAAAGATGCTCACTATTAGTATGAAGTAGTTTTTAGTTAGATGATAGTTTTCCCTGGATGACTTCCTATCTCATCCCCTTGATAAGCTTCGTGTTTTCCTTTGTCTGTTAATATGTGGATGAGTCCTGTTGACTATTATTGTCCTTATTTCTGGTGTTTAATTTCCTTGTGATATTTTCTTACTGCCACTCATCATCTTTGTTGCAAATGCTTACTGGATTTCCGTGAAGGGTTGAGAATGATGAATTAGAAAATGTTGAATGAGAAAATGATGAATGATACAAATGAACTATTAGTTCCTTAAGAATGACCTTGACCTGTTACTGACCCTTATTACTCACTGTCAACTAATGTACTGTGATTCCCTAGTTGTTGTTCTGCTGTTAAATGTTTCGTGTCACACCCTTAACCTAGTATGTTAATCTAGCATGTTTAATGAATGATGATTGAACTATGTTAGTTGAGCACGTCTAGTTATTAAGGGGCAGCAGCGCTCCACTCCACGTCTAGTAGGGTTGTGGATGCCACTCAAGAAAGTTTACTTAAGCCTAAGTGAACTCTGCCTTGTGATATGACTCACACAAGAGTAACTTTGGATGTAACTCACAAAGCATTTGAATAGGGAATCTCTTTCAATTTTGAAATTAGCAAAAGCTATTTTGTATTCAAACTCAAGTTGTCTTAAACATAAGCATTAGGTGGCCTTATATAGCCTTTTACAAAGCATAAAATAAGAAACAATAAAATGGGAAACAATAACCCTAATCGGCTCATAGAATAAGTTGTCTGATTTTCTACTAAATAGAAACTAGGTTAATTAACTAAAAGAATATTAAATTAGTATCTTTCTTTCTTCCTCTCCATGTTTAGATGTATTTATTTGGCAGCAAATCCATGTTGGTGCTCATCCACTTGGATGGTTTCCATGTCGGGATTTCCTTGGTCTCCAAGTTTGGACAGTTGGACTTTCCTTATTCTTTGCTCTATGTTCCATGGGCTTTTCACATAGCTAATGAAGGACAAATTTAACAATCCAACTCTTGTTAGAAAGCTTGGGAATTCAGCTATAACCTTTAGGAAGCACTATTTTTGAAATGACGTCTTTTGAAATGCCAAATAGTCAAATACTCGTTGGAGTTCGAAGGAAGATAGTTTTTGGAAAGTCCATCAAATATTCCACAATTGTTCGTAGACTTCCACCTATGCTTGATCTTGAATCTTATCATGCTAATCTTGGAAGCTTGATTAATAATAGAATGGACCCATAGCACATAACCCTTTTATCTATTCCCAATTAATTTTAATAAAATTCCCTCTTAACCAATACTAATAATTTCCATCAAATATAATTATCCAAATAATCTCATTACAGCCAATTAATTTCTCAATTATCCTTACTAAATTATGTTATGGTAAATCGAGGTATTACAGTCACTTAACCCCATCTCACAACATCTATTTACATTTATCTATTCCATTATTAGTCTTTCAATAAAAATGTTTGAATGAAAACATTTTCTTAACATTTCTTGAAGACAATGATGCATGAATTGTGCATATGATGCACCAGCGGAAGGGGAATAAGAATATAACATGTTGATGTTTAAGTGTTGAGGAAGTTGAACAATTGGTGCTGAAGAAATGATAATCAACCGGGTGATTTAAAGATTAGGCGATGTGGTCGATCAAGACTTGAGAATGGAAGGTGGAGATCGACCGAGATTGATCAGCTACTAATTTGAAATGGAATGGCGGTTGATTAGCAACGCGTAGAAATAATACAGACTCAAGTAAATTTTGGAGATGTCGATTGTCAACAGTGAAGGTGATTGACTGGTTCTTCAAGTTACCTTAAATTACTGCCAACTCCTTTATGGAAAGTCCGACTTTGAAAGCCAATAACTCCCATGTTTTAGAAGCTTTTGAGCTGAAATTTGAGATGTGCCTCCTTTGATGAATAGAGAATGATCTTCTTTGGAAATAATGGAAATATCCATCACCAATTAGGAAATATACTCTCGAGAACTCGAGTGGCCTGAAATAGTAACTAGTGTAGCTTATAACTCCCTTATGGTTGTATTTGTTGATGAAGCTCCTTTGGAAAGTTGAGCATACTTCACACCCTCTTCCTCCAAGGAGTAAGAATACAAATTCCAATAAGAGAACTCACCCAACTTACAAGTGACCCCAATATCGTGATATAACACACACAAGGGGGACTTTTCTTGTGACACGCCAGAGAGTTGAAAGAGAAATCATTCTAATTTCAATAATTAAGCAAAATCTTTTTCTATTCAATTTTCACCTATCTAAAAAAATTAAATAGGATGGCTTTAAATAGTCAATCACAAACTATAAAGTAATAGTAAACTAAATAAGCATAGTATCAATAAATCAGCCCATAGTAGAAACTTGTCTGATTCTTTACTTAGTAGTTAGTGGGTTAATTAATTAAAAGATTATTTAATTCAATCTTCCTTTCTTCTTCTCCAAGCCTCGATGCTTTTGGTAGCTATTCCTTCTTGGTACTCGGCCACTTGGATGGTTTCTATGCAAAGACTTCCTTGAATTCCAAGCTTGGACACTTGGACTTTCCTTAATATTTGCTCTCGGTTCCATAGGCTTTTGACATAGCAAACAAACTCTACTTTTAACACTCTAGCCATTCTAGAAAGCTTAGAAAGTCAGCTCCAATCTTCATGAAGCACTTGTTTTGATATGACATCATTTCAAATGCCAAAAGTTTTAAACACTCGTCAAAGGTCAAGAAGTGTGCAGACTTGGAAAGTCCATCAAATATTCTATGTTTGAACTTGAACTTCCACTTGTGCTTGACTCTGAATACATTCATGATAATGTTTGAAGTTTGATTAATGACGGAATGGACCCATAGTCCATCAGCATATGAATATAATGAAGCCTAAACTCATATATCTCCAAGCATATCAATCATGTGTCAACATACAAGTTGTAAAATAACATCATAATAGCATCCCCATATGTTCAACACAATAAACAATATCACCAGTAACAATACATTCCTAATATCTTGTGATATAGGCTAAAAGGCAAAAGACATGCATATCTCTTACCTTAAATCATTAATGCAATCACATCACTTAAAGGTATCCTCTTTTGTAGCAAAACTAAAATAGGATAAATCTTTCATCAATATCTATTTAAATATGTATAACTTAAAGTATGCATACATTTTTGGGTTTTATTTCATAGTTTTCAACCATATATGAATATTCATAACACTCACTATACATGGCAAATTAACCATTCCCCCTTATCTTTCTTCAGATATCAAAAATAACATACTTAAATGGATTTACATTACAAACTCATTAAGATAGCCAACACATTCCAAATAGTACAACTACTAGATTTTGACCATTTTCCTCCTTATTCATTCCTTCCACCTTACCAACCTTCTTAAACTTGTAAAATTTTTAAGAATCATAAAGAAAACTCTTATTACCTCAAAAGATTCGATAGGGACAGAAATTTCCTTGAGAGCCTCTTGTCTTAATTAATGTCCTTGTAGTTTGAAGTTCTAGTGTTTTATTTAAATAAAACTATCTCATCTTACCTCTTTGTTGCTCCATGATGGAGGTGTTTCCCTTAATGGATGTTAATATGATGAATCATCACTCCCCTACCAATTAAAATGTAACATGAAATCTCATTCCAGGTGACCTTTCAAATTCCTGATTGTCCGTACCTTTATGTTTGGTCGACTGCTCCCATATATTATTGACTTTTTGCAAACATCGCAATTCTGGATGACCTCTTCGGCAGACTGCACCAATTTGAGTTAAAACTTTACAATTTATTCATTGTCCAATCCAGAACATATTTTTGTCATCTGATCGTCCATTCTAGATGCATGATTTCATATGTGGACGACCGCCCATAAATGACAAAGTCATACCATTATCAAATATATTTCATACATAATTCAAATTTAGTAAACTATAAGTTTCCAATGATTACAATAGGTGAATTTCCCTACTCTTCTTTGTCCATGAATCTCTCAAGTTATTGAAATTGACATTTGACGAGTTTAGATAATTACCGAATATACTTGTCTCTATCGTTCATATTGCTTCTAGCTTCCCTTACCATACTATCTTTTAGAAAATCTTAATACGACCAAATATAAAAAAGTAACTCAAGAATCAAAATTATCATATAAATTAGACATACTTTACAATTGAGGAAATATTCTCATGTTGAAGCTTGTGTTGTCTGGCAGTCTACAGAAACAACATTGACTTGATTTGCTCTGATACCATGTCTATAACATCCCATAACATAAATTATTTTTCATACCAATTTTTTTTAATAATCAAGTCTTATCTTTTGAAAACAAAACGAACAAAAAAAACCTTTGAAAAATAAAAAGTGGAAGTCATTTATAAAGTCCAAATTAAATTCCAAAGGTAGTTAAAGCCTAACATGTAATGCCCCGAACTTTTATATCGGAATTTAATAAGGATAATTGGAAAGTGAATTGGAATATTCAGATTTAATTGGATAATTTATCGGGGTATTACAAAAGACGTAACGTCAATCATAATCATTGAACGATACTTATAATAATCGAGAATTTGGATTCGGGTTAAGAATAATATAATTAAATGCATGATTTAATTAAATTATTAAAGAAGATTTTAATTTTGTGAAAGGTGATTTAAATTAGTGAAGGAATAATATAATGAGTTAATTGGAATTAATGAATTAAAAGAAAATTTAAATAAATAAATAATTAATTAATTAAATCAAAAAAAAAAAAGAAATTAGAGAGGGAGAGAAGAGAATGTAGTCTGCGATTTTTGGGGGAGAAAGTGAGAGATGGACCAAGGGAGAATGAGAAGGGAGAGACCGGAGGGAGCGAGCCGGCGACGGCGGAGGCTCGGGCTTGGATGGTGACCACCCGGCAACCGGCTGCGAGCGACGAGGATGGATGACATCATGGCTAGGGCTTGGATTGGACGAGGTTGTGGGTCGAATCGGAGCTGCTCCTGCAGGCGATTTCGGGCGTTGATTCAGGGTAAGTTCGTTGGGTTTCCTCCTTTGCTTGGTACTGTCGGAATGTTGGTTAGGAGCTCACTGCAGGGAGCTGAATCGTGGACGTCGCGTTGGGCAAGGCTCGGCTAATGATCTAGCAGGGGATCGATGGATGCTTCGGTCCAGCCCACTGTTATGTCCGAACGAGGAGTCCAGCCCATGGTTGAGTATGATTGAGAAGGAGTTCGATCCAACAGGGAAGATTTGAGTGAACAATTTAGGCTGAAGATTTAGCCGAAAAATCAGGATCTGCTTTTGACCCGAAGAATCGGCCTCTGTTGCCTGAAATCATGGGATAAGTGATTACATTTCAAATCTGCCTCTTTCTCCATAAATCACGGGATAGCTCGATCATCAGTACATAAATACAAGAGTTGTGTGGGAGAGCGAAAAGTTCAGAAAACTTCAAGAGAACTGCCTCCTCGGGTGAGCTACTTCAGGTTTGTCTTATCCAGTCGATACGGAGATGCTCTGTATGCTTGGATTTTCAGTCTGGAAATGGTTTTCTTGGTGAAAGGAATATTGGTGAGTGAGTACTCTCAGTCAAACTGGTTTGTTACGGTTTTGGTGGCAATTGTTGAAGTTCATTCTCAGTTGATTTGTTTCCATGTTTTGTTAGTGTGTTTATAATCTTCAGTTTGTTTCTACTGGACTCTACTTATAATTGGGTTATACCGAGGGATTTATTATGAGAAATAATGCTCAGTTGATGAGTTTGACTTTCTATTCTGGCTTTCAACTATGTTACAGATTGGGTAATGACTATTAAGGATAATATTTTGAAGTCCTTGATATGTCAGTTAAGTTGTATCTTGCACTAAATTATTGTTTAATGGATACAGAGGTTTACGTGTAGTTTAACAGAAGTTGGCTATGTATTTATGATGGATTTGGGATTTTTAGTTAGATATTGGTTGCCTGTTATAAAAGTTAACCATGTTGGAATCATTTATTACACATAGGTTGCCGTATACATAAATTGTTCTTTGTTGGACTTATGTTTTTGGATCTCATGATGAGAATGATTAAGCTACCATATGGGTCATTAAAGTAGAAAATAAATGCCCATAATGTTCTTGAATGATCAAATTAAAGTCTCTTTTGGATATAAATATGTTAGTTAAAGCTTTGTTCACATAATCTGTTATTGGGAAGTTAAATCTTTGATTTGGGCTATGTTGCTAGAGGGAGAGTCGTCAATCGATTGATTAAGCATGATTATTGGGATTTGGAGTAATTTTTAAGCTAAGTATAGCTTATTTTAGTAAGTTATGAGAAATTAGAATACGAAAGTCGTTAAGACCTAATGAGTAGATTAAATGATTTTATTAATGAATGAATGCTTTTGATTATGAAGGTACTAAAAGAGAAGAAAGGAAACGATTAAGCGATGATCATATTAAAGCTTCAAGGTAAGGAATGGGTTGTCTTGGCCTTGTGCCCTACACCCAAGTAAATTGTGTGTGAGTTGCTTCGTGTTGAAGTCGATTTATTCTTATTATTGTTTTACTAGGATGAATGCTAAGTTTAGATTTTGACACTACGAAAGGAAAATGAATTGAGCTAGAAAAGAAAGGAGAAAAGTACGAATGAACTCTATGACAGATGAAATAAAAAGGAAATGTATGATGAGAATGAACGAAATGTAGAAGATGAAGAAGATGAAAACTGCTATGATGAAAATGAATGAACAAAAGTATAAAAATGAGATAAAGGACCTTGAAGGCGGGATACGCCAGAAAGAGAACGTATAAAAAGAAATAACGTTCAAGATAGGCGGGATACGCCTATCACCAAAGAGGAAATATCTAGCATAAGGAATTGAAGTAAGAGATAATTGTTTAAGTATGTATAGGTAGTTGGTGATGATTGTTCTTAATATGTTTAAATCATTTAGACGATAGAAGTGAGAAGCATTGCAATTTATGTATGTTGCCTTTGTTACGTTATGAATTCTAAAATGATATGAAGCATGATTAAGAAGTTAAGTGAAACAAGTAATACACTTTGATTTATAAGAGTAAGGATTAGAGTATGTTAAAGCATAATGTTCAAGTATGTCAAGCATGTTTGTATGTTAGTTTAGATTTAGCATGTTAATTAACTGTTATATGTCGTACATTCTTTTACCATTTTATTATGTTCGTTAATTATTTCTATTCTTTAGATGTGTAAGTTCAATTATAGTATGTTTATTTCAATGAGCATGTCTATTTCAATGAATGTTTCAATGTATGTACGGTATAATGTATATGTTCACAATAATAGAAATCCAATAGGGAGTACCCCAAGGGATGGTACCCACATGCATGAGTGAGGAAAAATGATAATAAAAAAATGATTGGGATGAGCAGGATACGCCATCACCGAAGAAACCCTCCGGTGGGATACGTCAGGAGGGCAACAACTCTAAGGGCAGGATACGTCGAAAGAGGAAGACCATTGGAGGCGGGATACGCCAAAAAGGGGATGAAGGCTGAGAAAAGAATGTTCGGGATGAGCGAGATACACCATCACCGAAGAAACCCTCCGGTGGGATACACGGAAGGGTAGAAACTCTGAAGGCGGGATACGCTTAAAGTGGAGGAACCTCGTAGGCGAGATACGCTGGAAATGGAATCGAAAAAGGAAGTTGGAGGGTGGATTCTATCCCCTAAGAACCCTCCAATCTTCACACTCGGGATACGCGTAAAGAATGAATGAACATAATGAAAAGAATTGGTTTGGGTGGCCCCAATTCCAAGCGAAACTAAAGAGAGATGCATAAATGATTTCCCCCATATCCTTACTGGGCGAAAGCTCATGTCCTTACTTGTGGTGTAGGAAACGATGAACAGGGAAGAGAAAGATGATGAACACGAAATGAAGCAAGGATAGATGATTTCGCACACATGAGATTCGGGTTGGCCAGGCAAAGACAAAGAAAAGTAAATGGTTGTGAATCAACGAAGTAAAGGGTCATTTATGCATACAAACATCACTTACTTTAAGATCTTAGTGAAGTCCAATCACCTAGGATAATGTAACACCCTAGAAATATATCCACCTATATGCTCTGATATGTTCTACTATGATACACTCTATCCCTATCATCTACAATACTACTTAATCTTTTTTATAATGACAAAGGGAGAGAGAAGTATATGTTAAGGAAAAAATTTGTATGAATTGCATATGAAATTGCATGAGTTTCATAAAGGGAAGAGAATAGTATATGGGGAGAGAACATAATCAAACACAATTTAATGTAATCCCATGGCATATGTTAAAGGGGAGAATGCTAAATTTCATTTCTAATGCATGATCTAAGGGGGAATTAATGACCTTAAATGCATAACTTAGAATAGATGTTGGCAACATCAAAAAGGGAAAAATTATTGACTTAATGAATATTAAGCATAATTGTTTTAAGTTATTAGTGATTATTAAGTTAAATTGTGATTTGAATTTTTGGTTACATGTTTAACTTATATTCACTTTGAAAACACCTTTGAAATTGGGTATTTGGATGTACTAATCTATTATTAAGTCTATGTAGTAAAGGATGAATTTAGGATGTAGGACTCAATCCCAAAAGAAATCAAGTGTTGAAGATCACTCTATGAGGGCACCCTATGAAGAAGCGAGAAAGCCTTGTCCCAAAACATCTATAAAATGGAAGAATCATAGATTCCTGGTCACGAGAGTGTTTTTGGTCGTGGACAACCCCAACAGAAGCCCTAAGAAGTCTTCGAAAGCCTAGTCCCAATGAAGTATTTTTTGAAGGTTAATTTGCAAACTCTTGGAGATAGGTGAGGACACCCGCGAAGGGCACCCAAAGGATATAACGGAAGTTAAAGGCAAAGAATTAAAATTGATGCTCATAGGGACACTATGTCTCAAAATATGGACATCATGACCAGAAGCCCAGGATTTGAACTACGGAAGCCCATTGCCTCATATATGTCTCTAACGGATAGTTCAAAGTGGCCCGAATGAACTTGAGAGGGAGATTGGAGCTCAAGACTTTTGAAGGCATCTATAAATAGTAACCCACTCTGATGTGCTACACGCCGATTACTATCTATGCCGAAATGTTGTCTGTTGACTTGCTGAGATATAAGTCTCATTCTTGAACTGGAAACCTAACATATCCTACCCTTAAACTTGAGATTGATAATCTTTGAGAGAGTTAGGTCTTGAAGTTAAACTTTTTCACCATTTATACTCATTGTGGAAACAAAAAGGGTGACACCCTTGTAGAGTCAGTTAAGGTTCGAAAGCCACCCATAAGTTCAATCAAGGAGAAAGGTAGCACTTGTGAAGAGTCATTGTAAGGTTTGATTGACACCTAAAAGTTAAATCATTTATAAACGGAAATGATATATTGGAAAAATTCTTCAAGGAGCCTTGGAGTGCAGACTTAGATAAGATTGTCTTAATCGAATTAACAAACTGTTTACACTCCCTTTCCATTCCCTCTTTATATTATTTACTTACTTACTAGTACATTAGTTTTAATTGATCTCATTAAGAGAGATAATATATTTAGATAGGAAATGAAAAGGTCAATTTAATCATATGAAATAGTTTAGAAAACCCAATTCACGTCCCCTCTTAAGTTGTTACCGATCCTACAAATTCTTTGTTTGGTTTCTAAGTGTTATTTTTTGAATAAATTTATTTTACCAAGAGTCAGAGGGTCAGATCCTCTTGAGGGCCAGTTAGTTCCTTATTTTCACTACGACCAATCTTTGGGTCATGAAAAAAATATGTGGTATGAATCTCAAGTTGAGCATCTAGAAAGTGACATTAATAAGAAATATAGTGTAATAGACTTATAGTCTTCTAAGCATAAAGACGTTGTACTAACATTTGATATGATTTTTTAGATAATCAAAATACCTCTTCGAAGAGACCATAGAGCCCATGTAATGGTAGCACAAACAATGCAGATGGCTAAGTTGCACCATAATGATCTTCTGGTAGCCATGTGAGACATATTATAAAGCTTGCCTAAAGATTATGGGTGCAAGACAAAGAGATCTGCTGCATGAAGTTCTTTAAGGAGCTTTGGCGAAAAAATCTTTTTGTGTTTAAGATCCACTGGAGTAGAGAATTGGCTACCCGTGATGCTGAAAATTTTGAATGTTATGGGCATTTTGGTAAAGTATAGGGTTAGCTTTGCCGTATTTTATTTTAAGAAAATGACAATGATTTGATGGAAATCTCTGAGGCTAGTCTTTCTGATAGAGGAATGATGAGTGATTATTTTATTAAAAAAGTACATGTTAAATTTTTATAAATATCCACATAATCTATGATGATAAAATAAATTTTTCATGTAAAATTCTACTTGTTCTTGTATTTTATGTGAGGTTCAGAGTTAATCCTTATGATACTGAATATTAAAGAAAAATAAAAAAGGCATCAAAGTCTCATCCACCAAGTGTGAAAGCTTAGGCTTCTAAGACCAAGTAGAGTCCAGGCTTCCATTTTGGAAGCCTAGTGGTTAAAATCTATTAAGAAGGTCTATGCTTCCATGACAAAGAACCTAGGCCTCCATTACAACATTGAAGCATAGGCCTTAATTTTTGAAGACTAGGCCCCTAGTGACACACAACTGCGACCCATTCTGTAAATCAACCACAAGCAATTCTGTAGCAGAGCCTAGGCTTCCAATTTGGAAGCCTAGGACCCCGAGCCAAATTCCAAGGAAAAGAAGGATGGAGGATAAGAAGGATCTTCAATTTCAATATATATATTGAATGATTTTATATTTAGGTTTTGACACTCAAGAGAGGTAAATCTAAATACAATCTAAATATTACTATAAAAAGATTAAACAACTCGAGAGAGTATTACGATTTTACGAAATCAAATAGAAAACCAAAAAACATTATTGTATGACTAAAAGAACAATTTTTATAGAGATGTTGAAAGTATAATTTTAGAAATTAAGGTTAGCTTGACACTTGAGATAGAGAAGCTTAATAAACTAGGGTTTTTGGGTTATAAATAATTATTTAACTAAGAAATATTGATCTGATAAATAATATGAAAAATATTCATGAAATCACTCCTCCCGATCATTTTTAAATTAAAGGTTTTCCACTGGTGATTTGTTTTTTAAGTTATTTATTTTATTTTCATTTTAAAAATCAAATTTTTAGCTTTCCAAATAAAGTTATAATTAATCAGAGCAGTAGTTAGTGAAGATAATAAATTACATATTCTCTGTGGATTTGACAACTCTACTCATTACTATACTGTAAAACTTAGCACTATACACTTGCAGTCATGGCAAGGAACTACAGTCCATTCAATCTAGAAATTGAAAAGACACTAAGTGGAATCAGGAGACCAAAAATTGAAAAGGGTGAAAACATGACTGGGTAAGAGAGAAATCAAGATGTCCCCAGGTGAGCAATCAGAGACTGGTGGTAACTAATAACTTGTCTGGTATTGCTTGTTCTACTATTCATCCAAATAATTGTGAACTAAAACTTACTTTGATTAATATGGTTCAGCAAAATCAATTTGGGGGATCTTTAATTGAAGATCCGTATATTCATATAGTCATGTTCAATAAAATAAGTGATAATGTTAAAATGAATGGTGTCTCTAAAGATGCCATTAAATTAAGACTATTCCGTTTTTCACTAAGAGAGAAAGCTAGGGTTTGATTGTAAAGTCTGCAATCAGGAAGTATCACAATGTGGGAAGAAATGATAGAAAAATTCATGGATAAATATTACCCACCTGCAATGACTATCCAAATTAGAAATGAAATTTGGCAGTTTAAAAAACTTGATTTCTATCCTTTATACAAATGTTGGGAGATATTTAAGGATTAACTTTGGAGGTGACCGAACATGGTTTTTCAGATTACCTACTAATTAAAATTCTATAGGGAAATGAAAGGACAAACTAGAATGATTGTCGATGCCACAAATGGAGGATCACTCATGGGAAAAACTATTGAAAATGCATTCGCCTTCCTAAAAGACATGGCCTCCAACACATGTCAATGGCCCAATGAAAGATCCAACATGAGAAAAGTAGTAGGATGCTTCGAGGTTGACACCATTACGAGCCTCACCGCACAAATGTCGTCATTAACACATCACATTGTGAATCTAATAGCAAAAGAAAGATTAACAAGTGGAAAATCATTATCAAATCCCAGTGGATCATACATGATAGCTGAAGCCAATAGAGAAGAGGTTCAATATGTGAATAATAGAAGCTACAACAATTTTGGAAATAATAGTCTTCTTAACCAATACCATCCACAACTAAGAAATCATGAGAACTTCAGCTATGCAAATAATAAGAATACCCTAAATCCTCATAATTGTAATACCCTGAATTTATCATGTTAAGTCTAGGATAATTGTTGATTTTTTTTTGGGAATTGATTTGGATATATTAAATTGTGTTGTCTAATGAAATGAGGATTTTTAGTGTTTTGAGCAAAGTGTTGATGTAGTGGTTAATCTGTTGGTGGGATTAATTGACTACAGTTAGTGCAATTGAAGAGATTAGAACTCTCTGTTGGATAGTTGTCATTCAAAGTAGGGAGTGGTCTTTCGATAGCATTACAGATTCAAAATGTGAAGATGTTGTGATTGATCGTTGATCGACTGGCTTTTCTTCGAATTCGTGAAGTTTAAGATTTTGTGGTTGACCATTTGTGAGGGACAGTCAATCTTGGTCATTGCATATTATGAAGTTAAGAATTGTGGTCAATCATAAGGAAGAAGGTAATTGACAGATTTATCAAAGAAAACATAGAATTTTGTTATTGGATGATTTTGGGGTCTAACGGCTGTTGGTTGGTGATCGACCGGTAATTTGAAAGGTCATATGTAATTGTAAGTGATGTTGTATTCTGATTAGAGGAATAGAAGGCTGGAACTGTAAGGATGGTCATGTGTTCCTCCACCTTCAGGTTTGTGCTGGAGAGGTATGTGCAACTTGGAGATTTAAGACCTGAAGAAGTGAAGTCTGTGAGAAAGGGGAAGGAAATTATCAAGAAACTCTCAAGATCTCTCTCTTTCTCTCTCTCTCTCTCTCTCTCTCTCTCTCTCTC
>CM039486.1:11875194-11904781 GCA_022433065.1 Begonia loranthoides | reverse complement strand
TTAGAGGCCCTACACCCAAGTAAAGTGTGTGTGAGTGGTTGTTGTGCTGTAGAGATTTTGTAGTTTTATGGTTGCCTTTAAGTTTTGTTGTGTAGTTGTTTGCTACGCATCATTTGTTGCCTCAAATCTTTCACTTCCCTTTTGATGTTCTGCTGGATGTTGTGTTTTTATTTGTATTAGATGCTTATAACCATGCAAAAATGTTAGTTAAGCTTGAATGAATCCANATGTTGCGATAGTCCATGACTTCCCAAATATATTTCTCGATGATCTTCCCGATTTACCCCCTGACCTCGAGATCGAATTTGAAATCAACCTACAGCCTGGCACTGAACCTATCTCTAAAAACTCGTTTCATACGGTGACAGCAAAATTACGAGAGTTGAAGGTTCAATTGGAGGAACTAATCACCAAGGGGTTTATTCGTCTGATCTTTTCTCCTTAGGGCGCACCAGTACTGTTCATATATAATACCCCGATATTTTAAGTTGGATAAGCATCGAGGTATTACCACGAACGTTTCTGGGTGTTAAGTCAAAGAGTATTTCCGTTACGTTTACCCCCGCATATGCGGTGTGATTAAAGGATGGGATAGTTGGGACATTTCGTCGTCTATTTATACATGGCATCTTATGACATGTATTTTTGGAGAAGAAGTTATAGGATGAGAGTTAAGTGTGAAAAGATAGAGAAAAGTGGGAATTTTAGTGTCTCGGATGACTGATGTACGACGCTTCGGACGAGATGTATCGTCCACACTCACATTGCACACGCAGGGAGGAGTTGGGACGAGACTCAGGATGTGATTCAGCGTTCTAAGTGCACTGTGTCGTTGTGTTACGGACGAGGTTCCAGATGATGCGGACGAGAAGAACGGTGTTTGCATCGAATCTGTTCTAAATCTAGAAAACTTTGAAAAAGCTAGGACGGCCGCGGACTAATCAGGATATCGTCTGAATTGAATCTGTCTGATTTATGGACACTTTTGGATGCAGCGAACGCCATGTATGGATGCAGATTAGCGTCCGAATCTGGGTTTTGGACAGTACAGCGAAGGACGAGGACGCCACACCTCGTCCCAAGTTCCGTTTTATCTTTAGGACTTTAGCCTTTTGGACAAATGCGGACGAGACCACTACGTTTGCACGCGTCTGAAATAGTTCGGTTCAGCAAATAGAATAGGGTTAAAAATGATACTTGGGTTGTTTTAATATTAAGGAAATAAAATGGATTTAATTTGATAAATTAAATCCATTGGCGACAAAGGAGTTAAATTAATGGAATTAAGGGAAGGGGGGGTTATGATAATTGGGGATTTAAATTAATGAATTAAAATAATTAGATAAGAGGATTTAAAATGGGAGGAGAAATTAAAGAGTGATGAACCGGTACACTGAGTGAACCGGTTCAGCCCATTTAAGTGAATGGCCGAAGGCCATTCACTAGAGGGAGACCAAATCGCGAAGAGATGGAGGGAGAAAAAAGAGCGAGAGAGCAGGGAGAAGGGGAGAGATGGCGAGGGAGAAGGGAGACGAGTGCCGGCGAACGACAACGGTCAGGAGAGCTCGGGTGCAGCTCCTTCACGGTGAGCATCGCGGGTCGCGACTGTGGGCTCTGGCGTCGAGTGGAGGAGCACGATTCTTGGGCTGTTCCGCGATGGGAATGGCGATGGCGAGGCGGACGGTGATGGCAATGCTGGGCGATGCTTGGTGCTGCTTGTCCTCAGGTCTCTGGGGGTCGTGGGGGCCTCAGGTAGGTGTTGGAACTAGACCGACCAAAGGCCATGGTCTAGTTAGTTCGAGGGAGAACCGAGTCCTCCTCTTCTAGGCGTGTTCTCCAAGCCGACGAGGGAGACAAATTGGACATCGTAGCTGTGGATGGTAGAGATAGGCGATGGAGTGCCTCTAGAACGTAGAAATGCTGTGGAGGGGCAATGGAATGCTTTACTCTAGACAACGTAGAGAGGCAGTGGAGTGGGGAGATAAAATGACAAGGCTTCTGTTGAGGAGTGGGAGAAGCCGAGTGCTGGGCAGAGAGCAGACTTGCTCACTAGAGGGTGAGCCAACGAAAAGGGATGCAGAGAAGGATGAAGTGGAGAGCTAGAACCGAGAGAAAGTCATCAGGGGAAGAAGAGATGGTTGACAATTCCTTCTCGGGTCCTTGGGCTCCCTCAGGTAAGGCACATTTCTCCTCTATTTTATGGATTTTGGGATGTTTCTCTCTGTTCTATTAGGGGTTAGTGATCTATTTAGTTGCAAAGTTTTGTTGCAGAGATTATTTGGATGAGGTTTCTCTTTCTGCCTATTTCGATAGTCAGCTGTTGAGTTTACAATTCTGATTGAGTCTGCAATTATGAGTAATGAAGTGTTAAAACAGTCCATGTTAGCATGAAATAGAATTACCTTGCTGTATGGTTAATGAGTAAATGCTTCTGTTTAATGGATTAATGACTGCCTCTGCTAGTGGTGATAATGATATAAGTTATGCACTAAAAGAATACGTCTGCTGCAATTGCATTGGATAAAAAAAATAATGAGCATATTTGCTAGAACTTGTGAGTGTTAAAGTTTGTTTAATCTGACGAGAAGTTATTAATGGATAAATATGTTAATTATGAAGGTATTGAAAAAGGAAAGAAAAAGGATAGCGGTTAAGTGCTGACACGCAATAAGGAATCAAGGTAAGAATTAAGGGATGTTTTGGCCATTGAGGCCCTACACCACAAGTGTGGGTGCGTAAGCGTGTTTCTTTGGTTGTGGTTGTTGATAGTGTAAAATTGTTAGCATTTGGTAGAATATGATTAGCTCCGTATTGTTGATTTTTCTTCTTACCGCTTACGTTTTACTTTAATTGTTATGATGAATTGTTGTCATAAATAATCAATGAGTGAATGTGATAAGTGTAAATGATGAGAGGGTGAAGGATGAGAAGCAAGAATGAGCTAAGAGTTTTCTTGATGAAGACCATATACATTTCCTTACTGCTTATTCTTATTGCTTTCCTGCTTTATTTTACTGCTTTCTTTAGTTTAATTCGTGTATTGTTCTGCATAAGTGTCTTTCCTTTAGAATGAGAATGACCCTTAATCAAGCACATTTTGTTAACTTTAATTAGAACCTGAATTCCTAATTAATCTAATTAATTAACTCACCGTTAAAAAACTAGTTTGGACAGGACATATTAAATTATAACTAAACCTTAAGCATTAATTCAATTGAGTATGTTAATCAATTTATTGTAGTTTATCTAATCAACTCACTAATCTAAATATGTGAACTATCTAGTTAAGGTAACCATGTGAACTAATTAGTAAATCTAAGCATGACTATTAATTAGTTTATTCAAACCTAAGCATGTTTAATTAAATAATCAATTATCCTAAATTAGATAAATAACTAATCTATCTAAGTATGTGAACGATGACTGATCAGGATAATAATAGTGGATAACTTAATTTGTACCTTGCTTAAGCATGTAATTGATTATAATAATATGTTAATTAACCTAATTAGGATAATTGAAATAATTAGCATGTTTAAATAAACAAACTAGCAATTAATCAACTAGCTGCTTAATCAATGAACCACAAGAGCATGTTTAATCATTTAGGGTTGTAAAAGCATGCGATTGGTAATAGTCTAAATTAACTAACTAGAATGGCATGTCCACTAAACTAATAAAGGCATTTTTAATTGTACATGCTTAATCCATTAACTAATTAAGCATGTTTAATAATTCATAATCAAGGTATGTCTAATTATAATCTTTCTGGAGCATGTAAATTGACTAGGGAATTAACTAGGATAACTAACATCCAAATCAATAGTGTGTTCTGTTCAAGCATGTCTACATTGTTTTAATTCAATGCCTGTCATTCCGATAGGTGTGTGTGATTCCTGTTTTCCTCAGTGTTCGTGGTTGATTTCCTTATGTGTTTCACTGTTTCTAATTCAGAAATTTAATTGTTCTCCAATATGCACTTTCCATTCTAATATTCAATTATCGTCAATTACTTTCTTTATGCGCACTTCAATTATTACGAATGCTATGTTATAAAGTATCATGCATCATGCTAGGTAAAGAATGTATGAGCATGCATCATGTTAATAAAGACTAATAGGGAGTGCCATGGCGTGGTACGTAAACATGCATAAGTGAGGTAAAAAGTTAAGAAAAAGTAAAGAAGAAGAAATGGGAATTGGGAGTGGGTGGGTAGCAGATATAGTCTATAAACTAGGCATAGGCCCTCCCTCGTAGGGTACGGGAGTTCTAGTTTACTTAGAAGATAAGAGAAAAGGCTAGATCCGTTACGCCATTGCAAGAGAAAAACCTCTCAATTCTAGCTTCGAAGTATGAGTATGGAAAATAGAATAATAGAACAATGGATCCCAAGGGATCAATAGAATGATGGATCCCAGGGGGTTAAAGTAAGAAGAAGTAAAATGATAAAAGGATTAACGACCTAATGAAAGGATTGGTTTGAGTGGCCCCCATTCCGAAAGGACTAAAAAGAGGCATTTTAAAGTGTAGGTACAAACGACGAACAAATAACAAGCAGAAAATATACAGATAATGAAGCAGGGATGAGGGGTTTGCACGAGCGAGATTGTGGCTGGCCAAGCTTGTAACGACCCGGTTTTTATTTACTTTAAAAATCGTGTAAAATTTAAAACTTTTCTTTTTATGAAAACAAATTAGTATTTTTCCTTTATAAAACTCTTTACTTTAAACATTTATCAATTGCAGTAAAAGTAATAAAATCCTTTTTATGAAACGCGGAGAAATTAAAACAATACATTAAAGAATAAATTAATTTACAAAACCTTCAAATTCATTTCCATTTAATTCTTTTACAAACCAACTTTCTTTAAATCTCTTTAGCCTGACCAGCCACAAGATCCACCCGTGCAGATCCTTCATCGACTGCCTCTTAGCCTATTCACTTGTGCGTGTACCTACATCGTAAGACTTAACTAATTAGTCTAATGCTCAGTAAGTGATATAAAATAAAAGGTGTGATGCACATGTCATGCAACTTTCAAATCTATTTTTTCTTTATGTTTCTATTTCTCTTCTTTCTTTCTTTTATTTTCTTTTACCGTTTTCTTGATCTTAACTTTATTACTTTATTGTTTGCCTTTGGTATTCAACTCAAGCCTCAACCAATGGGGGACTAATCCACCCAAAGCCTCTAACCATGGGGACCATGTTCACCAAGCCTCTATTTATTGTTCTGCCTTTGGTATTCAACACTAAAAGCCTTAACCGTCTAACATTTGGATGTAACTCAACCATTGGGGGACGAATCCACCCAAAGCCTCTATTTATGAGTTTGAGTTCAACACTAAAGCCTTAACCGTCTAACATTGGGATGGAACTCAACCATTGGGGAACGAATCCACCCAAAGCCTCTAACCATGGGGACAATGTCCACCAAGCCTCTATTTATGAGTTACATGCCAAAGCCTTAACTAGTTACCAATGGAAACATAACCTAACCATTGGGGGACTAATCCACCCAAAGCCTCTAACCATGGGGACCATGTCCACTAAGCCTCTATTTATGGGTTACGTGCCAAAGCCTTAAACCATGGGAAGCACGTCAAACCATGGGATGCGCATTAACCAAGCCTCTCTAACCATGGGGTGCGCGTCCACCAAGCCTCTATCTTTTTCTTTACTTTATTTTATATTTAACCATGGTGGAACAATCCACCCAATCTTTTATCTTTTTCTTTACTTTACTTTATTATTTAACCATTTAATATTCGATTCCGTTTTCTTTACAAAACCATGCTTAAAAATTCATTTTCATATTGTTTTGAAAACCATGATGCATGATGCTCGTGGATGCATACATTCTCTACTAGAGGAATTTAATAGAGCAACCAACATATAATTTATAGAACATGCTTATAAAACTGTAAACAATGAAACGTGCTATTTAAGACTATAAACACCGAAACATACTATTTAAAATTGTAAACACTGAAACATGTTATTTAAAACTATAAACACCGAAACATGCATCTCCTAATCTTGCGATGTAGGGCCCTAAGGAGCAAAGCACATGCGTATCACTTACCTGGCGTCCCTAGCGCGGTTCAGTAATTAACATTGTCCTTCTTCTCTTTTATACCTTCAAAATAATTATAATTTATTTATTAATATTTTTATCAACCATAAATCTTAAATTTGACGCCGTTATGCCTCGTTTATTATTTAATAATTTAATTATCGTTTAACAAATTTCTATTAATTTATCTTCATTTATTTCATGGTCAATAACGAATAACCTTAATTTATATTTTTTCCCTTAAATCACAACTGGCCAATTTAACCGATATTTATTCATTAATAACATAATTTCTAACGCTTATCAAATATCATTAGTCAACCTAATTACTTAGCAACCACACAATAATAATTCCAATATCTTAACGTGTGCAACAGGATAACGATAGCCAACAATAGTTGATCATTTCATCAATGTGACCTGATAATAAAGAGAATTTACTTCACAATACAATTCATTATCTTTTAATGAAAGTCCATTGAAACCAACAAAGCATTTACTTAGCTTTATTACTCAAAATCACTCCCTGCACATTTAAGTCTTCCTACACCCAACTAATCACTCAATTGTTTTTCCAAAATCAAGACTTAAAAGCTAGCAATTAATTGGCATTCAAATAGTCCAACTTCCACATGAACAAAACTACAAAATTCACAACCCCTATACTCATTCTTTAGCTCCACAATATCAATATCAGATCATCAAATTATATCCATTCACAAAGTGCTAAAACAGATTCACCAATGAATTTCCATAATTTCATCTTCCCACGTTGCATGAATTTCACTCAACATATAAGCATAGTAAGATCCATTTCACAACAGAAGTAACAGAAGATATTCAAATTCTTCTTCTACCAAAGTCCAACCCATCAAGAGAGAGCATTTTTAACACATGTCAAATATTACAAAACTACAAACCAAGCATCGGCCAGCAACATCCAAACAAAATCCAAGAAGTAAATAGCAACTAGTTTCAACATAATATTTCTCTAACTATTAGCAGAACATCACCCAATTAACAGAACAGAACACAAAACTTAACCCATCTCCATTATTCAACAACCAACATACAGATTTACAGATTTGAAACTGAGTACAACAAGGAATTAGCAGGGAAGGCATCCAATTTACTTGAAGCCTCCGAAGCAACAACTCCAACTATCCAACATTTCCCAACTCGGCCCTAGCTCCAGAACATCACCATTTCTCCTCTGACATCCAAAGCACCCTCTTCTATATCCAACCACTGCCGAACTAGGCAGAAAAGGCTGGAATATTTCACAATTCAAGGAGAGTGGTCCAATGGCCAAACTCCACGTTGGAAGTTTGCTATGATTTCGGGAGAAGAAATAAATCGGTTCATATGTGGACCAACAGACCCAGACCATTCCCAATCTCTAGCGAACTGGAGCCCTGCCTAGCTTCGACAATTCGTTTTCACCAAATCACCACTGCCGAAGCCAAATCATCCCTAATCGGAAGCCGAGAAGATGAATTCCAAACATAGGGCATCGACTTACCTCCACCGGCGATTTCGCAGCTCCAAATCCGACTCTGAATGTTGCGACACACCAAGCCCTAGCTCACTGTTTGTATTGTCGCCAGCAGCCGTCGCTAGTAGCCAGCACGCCGGACAGCGCGCACCCGAGCCTCGCAGTTGTCCGTCGCTTCTAATAGCTCTCTCACCGTCGCCTGTCACGCTTCTCTCGGCCTCCCTCCTTCGCTCCGTCCCCCTTTCTCTGTTCTATTTTGTTCGCCAGCGAAAAGGTCGATGGCCAAATTAAATCTTAAAATTTCTTTCCCCCAATTTGATTTCTCATTTAACCGTAGCCAGCCCTGAAGCAGACCGGTTCAGCTACTTACCTTCTCCTTATTTTCACTTTTCTTCCATTTAATTAATTCCTTAATTCCATTTGATTTAAATAATTAAATTCTCCACTTAATTATTTTTATCCTAATTCCAATTTTCTTATAAAATAAATCTCAACTATCCCTAATTAATTATGTTTACAAAAATTGGGGTATTATAAGGCTAAGTGAGTAGACAAGAGAAAACAATTGTAATTAAGTGTATTAATTATTTAGTCCTTTCATTAAGTACTTTCATTAAATTACTTACGTTTGCGCAATGTTTTATAATAATGATTTTATTATTTACGCTTCCGTATAGTTTTATTAAAAATGGATTTTTTGACAAGTTTTATGAAAGGTTTGTAGCGATCCGGTTTTAGGCGTGCTCTGAATGATTGGAAAAAGAAACTTTAAAATTTTACGCATTTTGAAGGATTTACAAAAATTCGCGTCGTTACAGTTGGGATCAGAGCAGGAGTTTTAAAAATAATTTCGTGGACAGCTCTGATCGTTTTTAAAACAAAGTTCGTAACTCACTTGTTTCGTCTTACTGCATTTTAAATGAGCTCTTGTACGTTTTGCTAAGTAAAATGATTTTGTAAAAGTTAAGTAACGAAGCCTACCTGCCAGCACGAGCCTCGATGTGGGAAATCCTTCATCACTCTAAGTAACTTCCTAATACTTTAATAACGTATGATTTTTGTATTGAAGTTTTATAGATGAATCGTTAAGAATTTATTTGCAGTGACTAGTGGACTAGGTCGACACAGTAAGTATTTCGTTTGTAATTGTGATTGTAGATTTGTGAGTGTGATCGATACCCTTGGATGTTATATTTTTGAAATTTCGATTTTTGATTATGGAGTTTCGATGAATGAATGATTGATATATTAGAACTGTTTGGGATTTCATACAAGATTTTAGCTTTGGGGGAGTCTAAAAACAGGGGAGACTCTGCCCAATTTTCGGAAATTAAGTGAAAGGAAAATCCCAAGTGAAGTTAAATCGACTGGATAGCGAACTGAGATATCAACGGGGTAGACCAACTAGATAGTCAACTTTGGACACCTAGGTCACCACGCATTGAATTAGTCAAGGGAAGAACAATTAGGGTGAACCCGAAGTAGAAAAGTAGGACTCCACTAACGAACTAGTTGTTCCCTTAGTATTAACCGGAAGAAGGGTTTGGAGAATAAATAATAAATTTCAGGAAGGAACCTATTGGGTCTTTAGGAAGCTAAAGATAAGGACGTGAATTCCTGCAAGGACGAGATGGGTAGTTGACTAAGGGTGTGCTAGGTAAGATTCCTAAAAAGACGTGAGATTCAAGGTTCGGTGTAATAGTATGACCAACTTGGACTTGACGGCAGTTTCAGACATGAGGTACTCTATGTTTGTCAATGGCACTTGGATTAAGTATCGAACTTAGGTATTGGAGAAGGTTGTACGGATGGTGGAACTCATGTCGAACTCGGATTAGGTTCTCTATCTCGATTCAAAACCAATCAAGGTACCCAAGAACGTGACTACACAACTGTACGGAAAAAGTAGATTCAATCGGTTGAGCTTCTCCTGGAACGAGTACATAAACAAAGATGGGAATAGAGAATGTAATAGCAACGGAAATAGAAATGGAGACGGAAACAAAGATGGAAACAGAGACAGAAACGGAAACGAAAACGGAGATGGAAATGAAAACGGAAACGGAGACAGAAACAAAAATGGATACAAAGTTTCCAGAGTGATTTCTGGGAATGGATACGAAAATAGAAACGGGAATAGAAATGGAAACAAGAAAGGTAACTAGAACAGACACGAAAATGGGAACAAAAACAGGTATGAGAACGGGAACGGAGACAAGAACGGGAATGGATGAACGAGTACAAATACAAAAAGAGAAGCAAGAACGAACGCGTCTGACTCAGCCATGGAGCTGTGTAGCTCATAACCCGGGAAAGCTTGAATGGACGAATTTGACAATGGAGAGTACGTTCGAGTATGCCAAAGTCATAGGTGAGAGGGAGAAAATATAAGTGTTAGGTCCTAAGTCACGGAGTGAGAAGGATGTAAGGGGTAGAATTGTATAGGAAGTGTGAGTTCGACGTCAACTTGATCATGAATTCACGTGGAGTTGGTGGTAAATTTGATGTTGAACGTCAAATTCAGGAGAGAAATGCTGTGGATTCAGAGTTGAGTGGAAATGATGGAGTATTTATCATATTAAAGTGACGTTTGGATATAAGAGAGTTGCCATTTGGCTCTTGATGTTGAAGAATGACTTTGATTAAGGCATTTCTTTCCTCGAAAGGCATGTAATCAGACCAAGGACAGGTAGTAGTTAAGACTGTTAGAGGGAACTACGTCATCAAATGGGGTGGCTAAGAAGAGATATGATTCGTAGATTAGCATTAGTGGCGTTAGTGATAGTACTAGGAAGGACAAATTTCGAGGGCGAAATTTATTTTACTTGGGGAAGTATGTAATACCCCGATATTTTTAGTTGGATAACCATTGGGGTATTACCACGAACGTTTCTGGGTGTTAAGTCGAAGAGTATTTCCATTACGCTTACCCCCGCATACACGGTGTGATTAAAGGATGGGATCGTTGGGACATCTCGTCGTGTATTTATATGTGTCATCTTATGACATGTATTTTATGGGGAAGATGTTGTGGGATGAGAGTTAAGTGTGAAAAGATAGAGAAAAGTGGGAATTTTAGTGTTTCGGATGATTGGCGGATGACGCTTCGGACGAGCTCAGGTGCCGCTCCTTCATGGAGAGAATCGCTGGTCGCGACTGTGGGCTCTGGTGTGGGGTGGAGGGGCACTATTCCTGGGCTGCTCAATGACGAGAATGGCGACGGCGAGGCGGACGGTGATGGCAACGCTAGGCGATGCTTGGTGCTGCTTGTCCTCGGGTCTCCAGGGGTCGTGGGCGCCTCAAGTAGGTATTGGAACTAGATGGTCCAAAGGCCATGGTCCAGTTAGTTTGAGGGAGAACCGAGTCCTCCTCTTCTGGGCGTGTTCTTCAAGCCGACAAGGGAGACAAATTAGACATCGTAGCTGTGGATGGCAGAGATAGGCTATGGAGTGCCTCTAGAATGTAGAAATGCAATGGAGGGGCAATGGAGTGCTTTACTCTAGACAACATAGAGAGGCAGTGGAGTGGGGAGATAAAATGACAAGGCTTCTGTTCAGGAGTGGGAGAAGCCGAGTGCTGGGCAGAGAGCAGACTTGCTCTCTAGAGGGTGAGCCGAGGAAAAGGGATGCAGGGAAGGATGAAGTGAAAGGCTAGAACCAAGAGAAGGTCATTAGGGGAAGAAGAGATGGCTGACAATTCCTTCTCGGGTCCTTGGGATCCCTCAGGTAAGGCACATTTCTCCTCTGACGTTGCTCTCAGTTATATTTGGGGTCCGTGATCTGTTTAGTTGCAAAGTTTTGTTGCATAAATTATTTGGATGAGGTTTCTCTCTCTGACGATTTTGATAGTCAGTGGTTGAGTTTACAATTCTGATTGAGTCTACAATTATAAGTAATGATGTGTTAAAACTGTCCATGTTAGCATGAAATGGAATTACCTTGCTGTATGGTTAATGAGTAAATGCTTCTGTTTAATGGATTAAAGACTGCCTCTGCTAGTGGTGATGATGATATAAGTTGTGCACTAGAAGAATACGTCTGCTGCAGTTGCATTGGATAAAAAGAATAATGAGCATATTTGCTAGAATTTGTTAAGTGTTAAAGTGTGTAGAATTTGACGAGAAGTTATTAATGGATAAATATGTTAATTATGAAGGTATTGGAAAAGGAAAGAAAAATGGAAGAAAAAGGATAGCAGTTAAGTGATGACACGCAATAAAGAATAGAGGTAAAAATTAAGGGCTGTTTTGGCCATTGAGGCCCTACACCACTAGTATGGGTGCATAAGAGTGTTTCTTTGGTTGTGGTTGTTGATAGTGTAAAATTGTTAGCATTTGGTAGAATATGATTAGCTCCTTATTGTTGATTGTTCTTCTTACCGCTTACGTTTTACTTTAATTGTTGTGATGAATTGCTATGAAGTGAATGTGATAAGTGTAAGTGATGAGAGGTGAAGGATGACAAGCGAGAATGAGCTACGAGTTTTCTTAATGAAGGCCATATACATTTCCTTACTGCTTTTCCTTATTGCTTTCCTTGCTTTATTTTATTTTATTGCTTTCTTTAGTGCTATACGTGTATTGTTATGCATAAGTGTCTTTCCTTTAGAATGAGAATGACCCTTAATCAAGCACATTTAGTTAACTTTAATTAGAAGCTGAATTCCTAATTAATCTAATTAATTAACTCGTCATTAAATAACTAGTTCAGGACATATTAAATTATAACTAAACCTTGACCATTAATTCAATTGAGTATGTTAATCAATTTATTGTAGTTTATCTAATCAAATCACTAATCTAAACATGTGAACTATCTAGTTAACATAAGCATGTGAACAAATTAGTAAATTTAAGCATGAGTATTAATTAGTTAATCCAAACCTAAGCATGTTTAATTAAATAATCAATTATCCTAAATTAGATAAATAACTAATCTATCTAGGCATGTGAACTATGACTAATCAGGATAATAATGGTTGATAACTTAATTTGTACCTTGCTTAAGCATGTAATTGATTAGAATAATATGTTAATTAACTTAATTAGGATAATTGGAATAATTAGCATGTTTAAATGAACAAACGAGCATGTTAATCAACTAGCGGCTTAATCAATTAACCACAAGAGCATGTTTAATCATTTAGGGTCGTAAAAGCATGCGATTGGTAATAGTCTAAATAACTAACTAGAATGGCTTGTCCACTAAAGGCATGTTTAATTGTGCATGCTTAAACCATTAACTAATTAAGCATGTTTAGTAAATCATAGTAAAGGTATGTCTAATTATAATCTTTCTGGAGCATGTAAATTGACTAGGGAATTAACTAGGATAACTAACATGCAAATCAATAGTGTGTTCTGTTCAAGCATGTCTACATCGTTTTAATTCAATGCCTGTCATTCCCATAGTTGTGTGTGTGATTCCTGTTTCCCTCAGTGTTCGTGGTTGATTTCCTTATGTGTTTCGTTATTTCTAATTCAGAAATTTAATTGTTCTCTAATATGCACTTTCCATTCTGATATTCAATTATCGTCAATTACTTTCTTTATGCGCACTTCAATTATTACGAATGCTATGTTATAAAGTATCATGCATCATGCTAGGTAAAGAATGCATGAGCATACATCATGTTAATAGAGAGTAATAGGGAGCGCCACAACATGGTACGTAAGCATGCATAAGTGAGGTAAAAAGTTAAGAAAAAGTAAAGATGAATAAAAGGGAATTGGGAGTGGATGGGTAGCGGATATTGTTTTTAAACTTGGCGTAGCCCCTCCCTCGTAAGGTACGGGAGTTCTAGTTTATTTAGAAGATAAGAGAAAAGGCTTAGATCCGTTACGCCATTGCACAAGAAAAACCTCCAAATTCCAGCTCGAAGTACGAGTATGGAAAATGGAATAATAGAATAATGGATCCCAAGGGATCAATAGAACGATGGGTCCCAAGGGGTCAAAGTAAGAAGAAGTAAAATGATAAACGGATTAACGACCTAATGAAAGGATAGGTTTGGGTGGCGCCCATTCCGAATGGACTAAAGCGAGGCATTTCATAGTTGCATTTCCCTTTTTCTTTACTGAGCCATTAGGCTCACGTATTACTTGTGATGTAGGTACAAATGACAAACAAATAACAAGCAGAAAACATATAGATAATGAAGCAAGGATGAGGGGTTTGCACAAGCGAGATTGTGGCTGGGCAGGCTAAGTGAGTAGACAAGAGAAAACGATTGTAATTAAGTGTATTAATTATTTAGTCCTTTCATTAAGTTCTTTCATTAAATTACTTACGTTTTGGGCAACATTTTATAACAATGATTTTATTATTTACGCTTCCACATAGTTTCATGAACAAGGGATTTTTTGACAAGTTTTACAAAAGGTTGGTAGGGATCCAGTTTTAGGCGTGCTCTGAATGATTGGAAAAAGAAACTTTAAAATTTTACGCATTTTAAAGGATTTACGAAAATCCGGGTCGTTACAGTTCGTTTGAAAGAAAGACGAGACATTGAGAATGTGTATCGATTACAAAGAATTGAACAAAGTGACAATCAAGAACAAGTACCCTCTACTAAGGATCAACAATCTATTCAATCAGTTATGTGGTGCCATTATATTTTCAAAGATTGACCTCTGCTTAGGATACTATCAATTGAAGGTTAAACCAGACGATATGCCTAAACGGCGTTCCGCACTAGATGCGGACACTATGAATTCCTAGTTATGTTGTTCAGATTGACAAACGCTCTTGCAACCTTCATGGATCTGATGAACTGGATCTTCAGGGATTATCTGGATAAATTTATTATTGTCTTCATTGATGATATCTTGGTCTATTTCCGAACTGAGGAGGAGCATTGTGAACATATTCGGATGACTCTGTCGATTCTTAGCCAGCACCAATTGTATGCCAAATTCTCTAACTGCGATTTCTGGTTGAGCAATGTTGGCTTCCTTGGCCATATGATCTCCAAGGATGGTATCTCCATGGACACGGCAAAAGTACAAGTGGTTGTGGACTGGGTATAGCCGAAGAATGTTGGAGATGTAAGGAGTTTCCTCAGATTGGCCAGTTCTTACAGGTGTTTCATTGAGGGATTCTCTAAGATTGCTCTACCACTCACCAGTCTGACAAAGAAGGATGCACGACTTTGGTGGTCCAGCGATTGTGAGAAGAGTTTCTAAGAATTGAACCACAGACTGACACCTGCCCCCTGTATTGACTGTGCTTGTGGAAGAAGGTGATTTTTGTATTTACTGCGACATATCCAAGAGAGGGCTCGGTGGAGTTCTTATGCAGCATGAAAGGTTTATTGCATATGCTTTCCGACAGCTCAAGCTTCATGAATTAAACTATCCCACCCATGACCTAGAGCTCGTTACGGTTGTCTTCACTCTCAAAATATGGAGACACTATTTATATGGGTAATGTTGTGAAATCTCTACGATCACAGAAGTCTGAAATATATCTTCACACAGAAGGAAATAAACATGAGGCAACAGCGATGGCTTGAGTTCATTAAGAACTATGATTGCAAAATTAAGTATCATCTGGGGAAAGCTAATGTATTAGCGGAGGCTCTCAGCCTCAAAGTTGCCATGATGAGCATGTTATGTGAAGAAATGTCTTATGGACTTCAGAAAGACTTACAAGAGCTTGATGGGCAAATGGTCCCAGCGCAGTTAGATGTGGTTTTATCAAAACTTAGCTTGATGCCATCTATACTTGAGCAGATTAAAGAGGCTCAGCAGAGCGATAGTGTATGTGGGAATTTCAAACTGAACCCAACCTTGCCAGAATATCGGGACTACTCTATGTTTGTGGATAGCATAACAAAGTATAAAAACTAATGGTATGTGCCGAGCAGTATGACATTGAAAACAAAGATTCTAAGAGAAGCTCACTCTTCTAGCTTTTCAATTCATCCTGTTTGTAACAAGATATATCGACATCTCAAAGCACACTATTACTAGCCAAATATGAAGTACGACATTGTCGTGTACGTTGCCCTATGTTAGGTATGCCAAAGGGTGAAGGCCGAACACCAACAACCAGGTGGGTTGCTCCAACCATTGCCAATCCATAATGGAAATGAGAGCATATTACCATGGACTTCGTAACCAGTTTCCCCAGAATAGCTAGAGGTCACGATGCCATTTGGGTGATAGTGGATAGACTGACGAAGGTTTCACATTTCCTGCCTGTAGCCATGATGTATAAAATGAACCAGTTCTATAACGTTCCATAACCTTTTCCATATAAAATTTTTCTTTTCTTTAAAACCCCATCGTAAAGGCATTGCATAAAACAAAAACCAAAGTAACATATAGCAGAAATCTCAACCGTATGAATCTTAGAGGAAACATATAGTGGAAGTCTTTTACATTTAAATACCACAAACTAATTTATTTAATTAAACACATTAACTTAAAACATAAGTAAAACATTTATTTGAAATCATAAAACACTTAAAAGCCTTTAAAACATTTAAATACATTGATTTCATTTTTGTAAGCCATAACCCAAGGTCAATGTCGCCAACAGTACAAACGCCCACACAACAATACACCATCAGCTACATCCATTAACAACTTCATCTAATCATCGACTCCTTACCTAGATCAACAGGACCTAACTATGAGTCTAATGTTCAGTTTGTGGTATAAACGTAAACCTGAAATTCACATACAATTTCTGTAATACCCCGACTTTTTATATCAAAATTTAATAAGGATACTTGGAAAATAATTATGGGTTTTTGGAATAATTAGACAATTATAGGGGTATTACCAATGACGTATTTGTTAGATTATAATTAGTATAATTAAGGAGAGTAATTAATTAGAGATAAAATGGAAATTTGTGTAATTAAAATAAATGTTAATTTAATTAATTAAATTATAATGTGTGGGGATAAATAATTAGAGAGAATCTGTGAACCGGTTCTTCTGGAAATAAACAAATGGTCGTAGCCATTGGTTTTGGCGAACCAGAAGAGAGAATGCGAGAGAAGAGAGAGAGAGCCAAATAGAGAAAGGGAGACGGAGAGTGAATGACCGGCGAAGGGGAGAATGACAGGAGGAGTGGCAAGCTTGGGGCTTGGCTTCACCGCCAGGCGAGTTTGTTCCCACTGATGCGGGTTGCAAGCTAGGGCTCATGTCACAGCAGTGCGGGTCTGATCGGGGCAGCATCGGAAGTCGATGTCCTATTGATTTTGGGTGTCTGGTGATGCTCGGTGACAATGGATTGTCGAAGGCAAAGGGGGCATCATTTGACGAGCTGGATTGGTAGGGCAGGGCGGCGATGCATGCTGGGCCGGCCGAAGGCCTGTTGTCCAACTTGTAGTCTAATCCATCCATGGCTTGCTCGGCTCTAATAAAACTGACAATGGGACATGTGTAGAATGGTGCTGATGTCAAGGTATGGCTGGAGGAATGGAATGCCTTTCTCTAGTGACTTGAAATGCTAAGGAAGAGATAGTTGAGGCTGGAGAAGGGAAATTTCTCTCGGTGGGCTTGCTGGGAACTCTCTAGAGAAGTGAGCTGAGAGTTGTGGAGGATGGAGATGATGCAGGAGAGAAATGGAGTACAGAGAAGGGGAAACCGTGGCATCCTGAAGGAGAAAAAGAGGAAAAGAATGAAAACATGAAGAGCTACTCACAGGTTTCTTTAAATTCAGGCACTCAAACTTCTTTGTAGATTTTGGACTCTGTAATTGCCATGTTGTTTTGAAGGGATTTTCCCTCCATTGGTTATTGCTGCTGATTTCTGTGTAAATTGGATAAGTTCTCTGTGATTGGGTTTGTTAATCTGTCGTTGGTTGTGTGAGGATAGATTAAATATGTGCTTCATTGTGTTGGATAATTGATGGGAAAAGTTAATCAAGCCTCTTTTAATTTCTGCTGCTCAGTTTTGTGTATTCGGAGTAATAGTCTAAAATGTTTAGTTGAGAAATATATGTTTCTATTGGATGATAGTTCTCTGTTGGTTGTGATAACCTCTGGTTTGTTTCTGCAACTGTGAATAAATTTAATACGTTGGGTGTATGTTCTAGGAAATCGATACTCTATTGCTTGGGTTTTATGCTCTATAAAAATGATTAACTATTTGGAATCAATAATCTGTTGGAAATATTGTTGGTTGTAATGCCCTGGATAATTATTGTGCGAAGTCTCATTATGTGGATTAAGTTGTTAAGTTACAATTTTGATGATATGCCCTATTGTTTAACTGCTCATTGGTTCCGTGGGATATTTAAATTTGGATATTGATCTATGCACATACAATTGTGGTTGGATCATAGTAAATGTTCTCAGTTTTGGTTAAGGATATTTCAGATGGAGTGTGCGTTTGTTAATTGGTTAGAAAATATATATTGAGTTTGGATTATGAACTCTTAGTATGTATGTTGGAATGATCTGTCTGCTGCCATTCTATTTGGAATAATGAGCATGCTTTGTTGGTTGTTGAGTTTTATTAATGGAAACTGTTATTCAATGTACGTCGATTATAGCATTTTCGTACGACATTTATTGGGAATAATATCATGCACTCTTCGGATATGTCAATTTGATATTAGGATGAGTTATGTTTCGTTTTAGGCATTAGTTCCTAGAATTTATACATAATTAAGGATAGAAGAAGAATGAAATTAATAAGTTACGATTATTAATAAGTAAATGTTTTTAATTATGAAGGTATTGAGAAAAGAAAAGAAGGATAAAGATTAAGTATGAATGAACATTAAAGCTTCGAGGTAAGAAATTGAGTAGAGTCGTTGGCCAGTGGGGGCCCTATACCATTAGCAGTGTCTTTCTTTTAATGGTTTGTTTACGTTTCTAATTTGTTGCTTCATTTATCATGCCTATGCTAATCGCATGTTATTAGTTTAATTCCGAGCTTGTTTAGGATATTAGCATATTGTTATTGTTTCCTTCAAACTGCCAAGCATGTCTGTATTGTTATCGCTTTCCTTAAATCGACAAGCATGTCAACATTGTTATTTCCTTTGAACTGCCAAGCATGTCTAATTGTTATTGTTTCTTCTAAACTATCAAGCATGTTATTTTATATTCGCTGTTTCAATTCATTGCTATGATTGCTCTCTTTATTTGTTTTAATTACTGTTATTCATTTATATGTGTTGTTTACATTTCGTTATGTTATACTATATCAACATGCATCATGATAATAGAAACAAGTAGGAAGCGCCACCTTTTGGATTGGTACTCATATGCATTAGGTGAAGAAAAGAATGAATCAAAAGAATGAAAGAAAAGAAAAGAAAATGGGGAGCTAGAGGACGGACGAGTAGTGAGGATCTAATCAGGTAGACTAGACAGGTCCCCTCCCTAGTTGGGAACGGGACCAGCTACCATAGGTGGTTAGTATCTGATAGGCAACTCCCCCTCCACAGGTTTCCCCTAATCTCCCTCTCGACGTACGGGTTATGAATTAATAAAAGCAAGAATGAAATGTAATTAAAAGATTGGTTTGGGGCGGACCCATTCCAAATAAACTAAAGAGAGGCATACATCATACTGCATAGCTCATTTCTTATTGGGTCTTGGGCTCACAGTTGCTAATGATGTAGGAATACGTACAAGAAAATTATGAACAAGTGAGAAGCAGTTGATGAAGGTTTTGCACGGGCGGATTTGTGGCTGGTTAGGCTAAGAAAAGTAAAAGAGAAAAGTAATTTGTAATTAACATGTAATTATTTGTTTAGTATTTCTTAAATGAATTTCTTACGCTTCCACTATGTTTTGATAAAAGATTTTTAAACTATGGTTTCCCCCTGCATATAACGATTTTCATAATGAGTCTAAGGAAAGGGTTTTTAACGGTCTGACTTTTTAGAAAAGAACTCCGATTTAATTAAGAAGGTTTTAAGAAAGATTTTAGTTGTTTTATAAAAATTTTAAATTTCACGCATTTTTAAAGGTAATAAAAAGTTGGGTCGGTACAATTTCTATAACATCGTATACTATTTTCTGTTTTGTTTCTCTATTACAGTTCATGTCTTTATAGTTATTTCATCTGTTTATGTGCCGGGCATATCCAACTAAACCACACAAACATCAAATTACTGTTTCTTTCTTTTACTGTTATTCCATCTGCTTATGGGCCGAGCGTATCAAACTGGTCCACACAAACATCTGTTTATTGTTTCTGTCTTTTACAGTTTATATGTCGGGCGTACCAAACCGGACCATATAAACATCTTATTACTGTTTCTTTCTTTTACTATTATTCCATCTATTTATGTGTCGAGCGTATCAAACTGGTCCACACAAACATTTGTTTACTATTCCCATCTTTTACTGTTTATATGTCGGGCGTATCAAACAAGACCATACAAACATCTGTGTTGGGCGTAACTAACCAGACCACAATTGGTTTACTTATTTTTGGTTTCTGTGCCGGGCGTAACAAATCGGTCCACAGCTATTTACTTATCTTTGGTTTATGTGCCGGGCGTAACAAACTGGTCTACAAAAACAACTATTTATGTTAATTTCATTTTCGTATATTTTGATTTATGAGCCAGGCGTAACTAACCGAACCACAACTATTTACGTATATTCCATTTTCATGTACTTTAGAACCAAGTCTTAATGTTATCGTGCACATACAATCTTATTTAATGTGTTCCTTGATTGTGTCCTTAAAACGTTATCCATCCTAACTAAGGAACTAAACATAAATCTATAAACATGCAATTCAATCAATCAATAACACAAATAGTAAACACCACCTAATTTATGTGATGTTGGCCCTTTCGGACAAAACACATGCAGTATCACGTACCTAAAGTCCCTAGCTTTAAAAGGATTTACACTTAGAGTTGTCATTTTTCCAAAAACCTATTCAGATTATATATATATATATATATATATATATATATATTTACTTATTAGATATCTAAAACAAATCATCTATTCATTAGGTTACATATCCTCAACGCCTCAAAAAACATCATCCTAACACTCAACAATAACCAAGACAATCATAGGAGATGCTTATTCCATCCCACTATTTCCAAAACTATTATTATCTTACAACTCATCTCAACAACTAATACCACATGATAATAAGCAACTTCATGAATAACACCTTAATACATCAATTCTAGCTATTAAACATGCAGTGCCATAATCCATTTCCAACTAATAGCAAACCTTATTACATACTATATCCATTATCGCTTAAACTTCAATCCACAACAATCACTATTCAAATTCCAGAATTCATTTATCCAATAATAATGATAAAGGGTGTACACATAAATAAATCCCCAATAAAACGTGAGTGAAGATTGCTTACCGCATCCAAAAATTGGAATCCGAAGAGAACTCCTATTCACACTCCAGCACCTCACTATTCTTTTTTCATCCAAAAATCACAGAACCTTACTATCCTTCATTTTCCCTCACAAACAATTCCTGCACATTTGTTTCTCCACAACCATGCACTCACACATTTTTCATTTCTCACATACTCACTTCTCTAAAAGCACAACTCTCATCACTCACAGTTTTCTATCCTCACAGTCGCCTTTCCACAAAACACCTTCACCTTCATAGTCTCACAAATATAAATTCTCACATCTCTAGAAGCAAGACCTCCTCAAAACAATTTGATAGAGTAACCCTAGCTTTTATCATTCCAAAAATCACGTTGCCAACCCTCCTATTTATAGGCAATTATCCAATTGCGTTAAGATAGAAAGCCAAGGGACACCACTTTCTGATACTTTCCGGTCAAAGCTTGGTGTCTTTAATTTTCTGAACTTTTTCCATCTGGCTCCCTCACATGCCACCCATGGGCCAGGATTTCCATTTTCCTCCCTTTCCCTAAGACATTCAATGTAGTGGAACTGACGTTTCATCATACCAGCCAAGCGATTTATTGTATCTCCTTGTACAGTCTGATTCTACTCAACTGCTTCGCCAGCAGGTCCATTGATTCCTCGATCATCAAATTCTTCATTATTCTCCCAACCTGTAGGTTCATTCCTCCCAATATTGTTAGCAGATACAATATTGTCCAGATTAACAGGTACATTATTTCCTCCAACATTATTGGTAGGTCTGTTATTCTCCATATTAACGAATACATCATTACCCCAACCGGTAGGTTCCCCCGTACCAACACTATTCCTACGGGCACGACCCCTTCTTCCCTTCACCATTATATTTGCTTGAAGTTTAATTCAAGGAATTAAAATACTATTCTTAATAAAGCACTATACTTAATACTTACAGTTGATGAAGCATCCCCGTGTTGAGTTTGCACTATTGGTAGACTACAGAAATGATTTTGACCCGGTTATGCTCTTATACCATTTGTAACATCCCATAACCTTTTCCATATAAAATTTTTCTTTTCTTTAATACCTCATCATAAAACCATTGCGTAATAGAAAAACCTGGGTAACATATAGCAGAAATCTCAATTGTATAAAACTCAAAGTAAACATACAACGGAAGTTTTTTACATTTCAATACCACAAACTAATTTATTTATTTAAACACATTAACTTAAAACACAAGTTAAACATTTATTTGAAATCATAAAACACTTAAAAGCCTTTAAAACATTTAAATACATTTATTTCATTTATGTGAGCCATAACCTAAGGTCAATGTCGCCAATAGTACAAATGCCCACACAACAATACTTCATCAGCTACGTCCATTAACAGCTTTATCCAATCATCAGCTCCTTACCTACATCAACGAGACCTAACTATGAGCCTAACGCTCAGTACATGGTAAAAATGTAAAACATGAAATTTACATACAACAAAATATATTGTTTTATGTTTTGTTTCTCTGTTACTGTTCATGTCTTAATCGTTATTTCATCTATTTATGTGATGGGCGTATCCATTCGGGCCACACAAACATCTAATTACTATTTCTTTCTTTTACTATTATTCCATGTACTTATGTGTTGGGCGTATCAAACCGGTCCACACAAACATCCGTTTGTTGTTTCTGTCCTTTACTGTTTATATGTCTGGTGTATCCAACTGGTCCATATAAACATCTAATTACTGTTTTTTTCTTTTACTGTTATTCCATCTACTTATGTGCTAGGAGTATCAAACCGGTCCACACAAACATTCGTTTACTATTTCTGTCTTTTACTGTTTATATGCGAGGCCTATCAAACATGGCCATATAAACATCTGTGTCGAGCGTAACTAATCGGACCACAGTTGGTTTAATTATCTTCGATTTATGTGCCAAGCATAACAACTATTTACCTTCATTTCATTTTCATATATTTTGATTTATGTGTCAAGCATAACAAATCGGACCATAGCTATTTACGTATATTCCATTTTCGTGTACTTTAGGATTTTAAGTCTTAACGTTGCCGTGCACATACAATCCTATCTACCGTGTTCCTTGATCATGTCCTTAAAATGTGATCCCTCCTAACTAAGGAACTAAAGTTAAATCTATAAACATACAATTCATAACAATCAATAACACAAATAGTAAACACCCCTTAATTCTCGTGATGTAGGCCCTTTCGAACAAAACACATGTAGTACCACGTACCTGAAGTCCTTAGCTTTAAGAGGTTTGACAGTTAGAGTTCTCCTTTTTTCAAAAACCATTCAAATCGTATACATATTTACTCATTAGATCTCTAAAACAACTCATCTATTCATCAAATTACATATCCTCAACACCTCAAGGAATATCATCCTAACACTCAATAATAACCAAGACAAACATAGAACATACTTATTCCATCCCACTATTTCCAAAACTAGTATTATCTTACAACTCACCTCAACAACTAATACCACATGGTAATAACCAACTTCATGAATAGCACCCTAATACATCAATTCTAGCTATTAAACATGCAGTGGCATAATACATTTCCAACTAATAACCAACCTTAATCCATACTAAATTCATTATCACATAAACTTCAATCCACAACAATCACTATTCAAATTCCACAATTCGTTAATCCAATAATAATCACAGAGAGTGTACAAGTAAATAAATCCAAAAACAAAATATTAGTGAAGATTGCTTACATCATCTAAAAATTGGAATCCGAAGAGAACTCCTCTTCACAGTCCAGAATCTCACTGTTCTTCTTTCCTCCAAAAATCACATAACCTTATTGTCCTTCATTTTCCCTCACAAACAATTCCATCACAGCTGTTTCTCCATAACCATGCACTCACATAGTTTTCATTTGTCATAGACTCACTTCTCCAAAAGCACAACTCTCATCACTCAGGGTTTTCTATCCTCACAGTCGTCTTTCCTCAAAAGACCTTCACCTTTATAGTCTCACAAATACAAATTCTCAGAACTCCAGAAGCAATACCTACTCACAACAATTTGATAGAGTAACCACAACTTTTATCACTCCAAAAATCACGTTGCCAATCCTCCTATTTATAGGCAATTATCAAACATCTCTCCTTTTGAAGATAGAAAGCCAAGGGGCCCCACCCTTTAATGTCCAGCAACCTTCTGATGTCCAAACATGTAAAAGGTCGTCCCTTTCAACTTCCAGATGTTCCAGACGTTCATTATCATTAACAGCCATCCTTTTAATTCCTGGCAGTTGATCGCAGCGGATGATCTCCCCATGCCAAACAACTGCCACAAATAGTCGCAGCATTTTCCTTCAAAAAATGTCCATCACCACGCCAGTAAATCGATGCCAGTCAATCGCACCTCGCCGATCGACCGCCCTGCGCGACTGTTGCTTCCAAGGAGTTTGCATTCGATTAAATCTCCGGACTATTCCCTTAGCATAACAACTATCTATGTATATTCCCTATATATATAATTAACCTTTATCAACTATAATTCATTTTTCCAAATATCCAAAAGCTCAACCCATACCATATGTTTCACCATTCCTTCACATTATTCCTTACTAAATCCAATATGTTCTAAAATAGTATAAATCCAATACCTTTAACTTTATTATAACTAGCTCTCAATCTTTACAATATCCAAATACGTCAAATATATTTTCTCTTACTATTTTCACTGACTATCAAACTAATTGATATCATTTAATCTCACTCCAATACCATCAAAAAGTTCTTCAATTAACCTCAATCCTTTGTATAATCTAACAGGGTATCATAATTCACTTATTCCAATTATGTTTCTCTTGACCAATAACTTTACTTGCCCAACTCAGCTCCTAACATGTCCAAAATTATCATTTAAGCTATGCCTTTAGCTCAACGAAAAGTCAAGATATTACAATCCACCCCCATTATATAAATTTTGTCCTCAAAATTTATCTAGTCTAAAAGTATTTATGCCTATCTAAGACATATTCTATATTACTATTACCTATACCTAACACATATGTGAAGATAAATACCAAACGGGCACACATAACGACATTCTGAATTTTATTAAATCGTATAGTACTAGCCTACACGTAGACAGTTCATCATCTTGATCTCCATACATTGAAAATACTCGCGGTGCTACCATTCCTTTTTCTTTGATCATCAACGAGCAGTTCCTAACAAGATGTCCTTGCCTTCCACACTTAAAGCACTGTCTAGTAGCAGGTCTACATTCACCATAATGTTTCATATTACACTTAGGGTACAGTCCATCTTGAATATTTCCACCCACTGCTGTATCTATTTTGTTCCACGTACACTTATCCTTTGCAGACTTATCTTTAGTGTCGAATGCCTGCTTCACTCCTTTACCAATTATCTGCCCATCAACAGGAGTTTTATTTAGATTATCCTTTTTCAGCTTCTGATCCATTTTCCTTTGCTTAATAACTTGCATCTCAGCCTCCTCAATTCCAAAAGCTTTTGATACAATTTTAGAGTGTGGTGCATCCTCAATACCATATATCTTTATTCAATGATATATTTCATCCTTTAATCCTTGAATGAACTAGTAGACCTTAAAATCATTAGTTGCCACCAGGTGATTAGCAAATCGAGAGAGAGCCTCAAACTTCCTTATGTACTAAGCAATCGATGTAGTCTGGCGGAGATTCACAAATTCAACCAACTTCTGAGTCCTAACTATTCGGTTGAAATACTTATGGAAGAAAGGTAGGCAGGTTCCCCCCTATCAGCACTATTCTTATGAGCACGACCCCTTTTTCCCTTCATCATTATATTCGCCTGAAGTTTAATGCATGGAATTAAAATACTATTCTTAATAAAGCACTATACTTAATACTTACAGTTGATAAAGCATCCCCGTGTTAAGTTTGCACTGTTGTAGTCTACAGAAATAATTTTTATCTAATTATGCTCTGATACCATTTGTAACATCCCATAACCTTTTCCGTATAAAATTTTTCTTTTCTTTAAAACTCTGTCGTAAAACCATTGCATAATAGAAAAACCAGAGTTACATATAGCGGTAATCTCAATCATATGAAACTCAGAGTAAACATACAGCGGAAGTCTTTTACATTTAAATACCACAAACTAATTTATTTAATTAAATACACTAACTTAAAACACAAGTAAAACATTTATTTGAAATCATAAAACACTTAAAAGTCTTTAAAACATTTAAATACATTTATTTCATTTCTGTGAGCCATAACCAAAGTCAATATCACCAACCGTACAAACACCAACACAACAATACTCCATCAGCTACATCCATTAACAGCTTTATCCAATCATTAGCTCCTCACCTATATCAACGGAACCTAACTATGAGCCTAACGCTCAGTACGTGGTATAAATGTAGAATATAAATTTCACATACAATTTCTATGACATCATACACTGTTTTCAGTTTTATTTCTCTGTTATTGTTCATGTCTTAATCGTTATTTCATCTATTTATGTGCTAGGCGTATCCAACCGTATTACACAAACATCTAATTACTATTTCTTTCTTTTACTATTATTCCAACTTCTTATGTGCAGGGCATATCAAACTGGTCCGCACAAACATCCGTTTACTATTTGTCTTTTACTATTTATATGTTGGACATATCAAACCGAACCAAACAAACATCTAATTACAATTTCTTTCTTTTATTGTTATTCCATCTGCTTATGTGGCGTGCGTATCAAACCGGTCCACACAAACATCCATTTCTTGTTTCTATCTTTTATTGTTTATATGTCGAGCGTATCAAACCGGACCATACAAAGATTTGTGCCAGGCGTAACAAACCAGTCTATAGTTGTTTACTTATCTTTGGTTTCTATGCTGGGCGTAACAAACTGGTCTACAAAAAACAACTATTTACGTTCATTTCATTTTCTTATATTTTGATTTATGTGTC
Organism: Begonia loranthoides; assembly: GCA_022433065.1. Taxonomy (NCBI): domain Eukaryota; kingdom Viridiplantae; phylum Streptophyta; class Magnoliopsida; order Cucurbitales; family Begoniaceae; genus Begonia; species Begonia loranthoides. The sequence continues at coordinate 11,877,916 of CM039486.1, read as the reverse complement.
GGCATAACAAACAGGACCACAGCTGTTTACGTATATTCCAATTTTGTGTACTTTAGGATTCCAAGTCTTAATGTTGTCGTTCACATACAATCCTATCTAACATGTTCTTTGATCATGTCCTTAAAACGTAATCCGTCCTAACTAAGAAACTAAACTTATCTATAAACATACAATTCATAACAATCAATAACACAAATAGTAAACACCGCCTAATTCCCATGATGTAGGCCCTTTCGGATAAAACACACGTTATACCACGTACTTGAAGTCCTTAGCTTTAAAAGGTTTGACACTTAGAGTTTTCCTTTTTCCAAAAACCTATTCAGATCATATACATATTTACTTATTAGATCTCTAAAACAAATCATCTATTCATCATGTTACATATATACCACGTACTTGAAGTCCTTAGCTTTAAAAGGTTTGACACTTAGAGTTTTCCTTTTTCCAAAAACCTATTCAGATCATATACATATTTACTTATTAGATCTCTAAAACAAATCATCTATTCATCATGTTACATATCCTCAATGCCTCAAGGAATATCATCCTAACACTCAACAATAACCAAGACAATCATAGGACTTGGTTATTCCATCCCACTACTTCCAAAACTATTATTATCTTACCACGCACCTCAACAACTAATACCACATAATAATAACCAACTTCATAAATAACACCCTAATACATCAATTCTAGCTATTAAACATGCAGTGGCATAATCCATTTCCAACTAATAGCCAACCTTAATCCATACTATATCCATTATCACTTAAACTTCAATCTACAACAATCACTATTCAAATTCCAGAATTCATTTATCCAATAATAATGATAGAGGGTGTACACATAAATATATCCCCAATAAAACGTGAGTAAAGATTGCTTACCGCATCCAAAAATTGGAATCCGAAGAGAACTCCTATTCACACTCCAGCACCTCACTATTCTTTTTTCATCCAAAAATCACAGAACCTTACTATCCTTCATTTTCCCTCACAAACAATTCCATCACAGTTGTTTCTCCACAACCATGCACTCACACATTTTTCATTTCTCACAGACTCACTTCTCTAAAAGCACAACTCTCATCACTCACGGTTTTCTATCCTCACAGATGCCTTTCCTCAACAGACCTTTTGTAACGACCCGACTTTTCAAAATCCTTTAAAAATAAGTGGAATTTAAAACTTTTTTCGAACGACTGAAATCTCTTTTAAAAGTAGTATAAGTGTGCCTTAAGTCGGACCATTAAAAACTTTTTTTGTTATACTCATTATGGAAATTACAAATAGCGGAAGCTGTTGTAAAATCTTTTTTGAAAACATAGCAGAAGCGAAATCAATAAGAAATACTAAACCAAGCATTACACATTAATTGCAAACCAACTTTTCATTTACGAGCCATTTTTTTTAACCTGGCCAACCACAATCTCGAGCTTGCAAATCCTTCATCCCTGCTTTTTGATCTATGCATTGTCTTCGCATACAAGTATCTACACCTGCACCACAAATAAACTGTAAGTCCAAAGGCTTAGTAAGGAAAAGGGTTTATGGAATATACTATGCCTCTCTTTAGTTCTTTTGGAATGGGCCACCCAAACCAATCTTTTCATTATGTATATTGGTTCTTTTCTTTACTCATACATCGAGCTAGAGATTGGAGGAATCCGTGGTGGAAGGGTAGTCTTTGTTGGCTTCAACCACCTAGAGTAGACAGTCTTGCAATCCCAACAAGGGAAAGGTAACGTCATTGTAAATTCTGTCTACGTGGCTGATCCGTACTTAACCTTCCATCCCCCAACTCCCTTTTCTTCTTTTTCTTCATTTTCTTAACATTTTTCCTCACATAATGCATGTAAGTACCACCACCAAGGTGGCACTCCCTATTGATTTATATTAACATGATGCATTATGCAGTTCAACGTAACTATACGCATGATACATGATGACATAAGGTAACATTAATAATTGAATAGCGAAATAATTGAATAGCATGAATTGAAAGCGCATATAAGAAATGTAAAAGACAATAATTGAATAACACATAGAATTGAAGGTGAATAACACATAGAATTGAAGGTAAACAATCATTAAATAATGCAGTGAAGTAAAGGTGACAATAATTGAACTGCGCCTATGTATAAGTAATGGCATATAACAGAGAACAAGTATAGGCAATAAAGTAAATAGGCGATGAATTAATTGATTAGTTAAACTGCGATGAGTTGATTAAACATGCTCCAAATTAGTAACTTAGTTAATTTTTTTTGATACAAGTTCAAAGTGATTAACATGCTCTGGATTATTACTTAGTTCATTATTCCAAGAATACTAGTTACTTGGCCATTAACCATACTCAAGATTTATTAACAATTAAACAGACAAGGATATATAGTACAACAACATATATGCATGAATATGAAATTAAACGCCAGGGGATTAAACGAAACGCAGCAGAATATTATAGCAAGGAAGCAGATAAAGAACAGGGTCAACTCGAAGGCATAGCTCGCAACTCGTTTGTTCATACTTTTCAAGTCATTAACTCCTTTAATCATTCAACAATTGTTTGTCAAAGTACAGCATTTATAATAGAACTAAACAGAAGTAGCAGCAAGAACAAAGCCATCACAAAAAGAAATGTCTATAGAGTATCAACGATTGAGCATTTAATTTCATAACCAACAATGAATATCACAAAGCTATCAAAATCTACA